>CABHPR010148943.1:0-22018 GCA_902168415.1 Peromyscus melanophrys | reverse complement strand
TCTCTCTCTCTCTCTCTCTCTCTCTCTCTCTCTCTCTCTCTCTCTCTGTGTTGTGTGTGCATATGTGTTGTGTGCATAGAATCCTATGTAAATAAAAATATAAAATAATATGATTTCTTGAGGCTCACTTAAACAACTATGATGTTACTTGTCTCTTGTCACTCATCCTTACATACACAGATAAGTGTAGCTGCCAATCCTCAGCAAAGAAGCCTCTTTTTAGAGAAAATGGAGTCCATTACACAACTGGACACAATGCAGAGGTCAACAGATCATGTGGAGCCTAGCCCCAATGGATACATCTACATTACAGTTCCTATATCTATTGGAGAATATTTAACTATGTAAAGGTGTGTTACATTTATTTATGCTGTGGAATATTACTTTACCTGTGTAGAGATGTGTTACATTTGTTTATGCTGCATTTGTTTAATTATATAAAGATGTGTTGCATTTGTTTCACTTTGCCTGCCTAAGGCACCTGATTGGTCTAATAAAGAGCTGAACAAACCAATAGCTAGGCAGAGAGAAGGATTGGGAGGGGCTTTCAGATAGAGACAATAAATAGGAGGAGAAATCTAGGCTCAAGAAGAATGAGAGAGAACAAGGGAGAGAGGGACATGCCTGGGGCCAGAAGCCAGGCAGTTGCCAGCCAGACATGGAGACAGCAGGAAAGTAAAATATACAAAAAGAAAGATTAAAAAGTCCCAAGGCAAAATGTAGATAAAGAGAAACAAGTTAAGTTATAAGAGCTAGCAAGAAACGAGCCTAAGCTAAGGCTGAGCATTCCTAACTAATAATAAGTCTCCATGTCATGATTTGGGAGCTGGTTTGTGGTCCAAAAGAAAAAGCTTTCTATGATCTATGACTCAGAAAACATCACGTAAAGGGGGTGGGAAGAGCAAGAATACCAGGAAGTCTGCTGTGATACAGTCTGTTAGAGATGGCTGCGTAAATAAGTCCTAAACAAGGGCCACTTCAATGGACATGTTAATGTGGAAGAGGTAGACTTTCAAGGGGTCCTACCCCTAGTCAAAGAACTACTCATGATTGCTGGGAGAAGGAGAATTAGTTTCTCCCTAGGATGAGCTCCCTTATCAGTTGTCCAATGCAGAATGGTCTTCTTTGAATGATATATACATCATCAACAAAAACAGACTCAGCAGGTTGTATTTAAATATATTTGTGCACAAACGTACGTGCATATACACATAATTATGTATGTATCAACAGTAATCAAAGAAAAAGAGGCTATTAACTTGGGAATGGTTTGAAGGAGGTTATAGCTGGGAGGGTTCAATTTCCATGAAAAACATTTAAAACAAATAGGCTGGGTGGTGGTGGCACACATCTTTAATCCCAACACTTGGGAGACAGAGTCAGGCAGATCTCTGTGAGTTTGAGGCCAGCCTGGTCTACAGAGCGAGTTTTAGGACAGGCTCCAAAGCTACACAGAGAAACCCTGTCTCAAAACAAAACAAAACAAAAAACAAAACCAAAAACCCAGAAAAAAATGAAAAGAGGATCAAAATGTGTTTAGCAAACATGCATTGTTCAAGTGAAATATGATTAACACTGAAGTAGACCTAATATTGTAATAGTTAACAATAATTATCTAGTTATTAATATACAGTAGTGTGAATAAGATATAATAGTAGATGAGTACTTAACTTACTGTGTGTCAGCCAATGTTCAATGAACTCTACATTAACAGATTTAATCCTCATGTCATATTTAAGATCAACCGGACCTCAGGTGAGTGTTTGCCTAGCAATATATAATGCCTTACTTTCATCTACATCATCATAACTTTAAAGTGAGTGAAATCAGACAAGCAACTGGCATACTTACAGAATCGATACTTTGCATGTACATTATGGATGCCTTTTCTGATTGGACTTTGTCAGGGAAGAATTGACAACTTTTTTCATATAATTTTGTGGTGGAATTAGTTCTGCAACTTCTGCTTGTACAGCTGTCTCCTTGGCATCTGTAGACTCTATTCACACCTGTGATACCCGTGGTACACCTGAAAATATGGAAGTGAATCTTAGAGACAGCAGGCATTTATTTGAAAAGTGTGTTCACACTGAGTTTATGGTACAGTATTTCTTGTATCTATGCCATGACCTTTCCACGCTGATGACAAAGGCTAAGCAGGCAGTCAGAGTAATCATCTGCTTTTCAAGAAATTGTAATGAAAAAACCTAGGCTCCAGATATACACAATGGGGTTCTCAACTGGAATTAAAGCTGTGGGTCTTTTCTTTAGACATCTCCTGCTGGCCTTGTAACTGCTCGCAGGAACCTGAATGAGAGAGCTTGTGAACCACTTATTCTAGATAGCTTGGTGTTCAGTGTAGTCTTCTTTTTTTTTTTTTCAAGAAGATATCCTCTAAAGAGTAGAGCATCATAAAACTACATGTTCTGTCATTATTCATGAAGTATCTTTTTATCCAGAGGAAAATGTGGCTGGAATCAGAGTGAGGTACTGCCGAGAAAGGCAACGGAATAAAGAATGATGGGTTTGTGTGTTATTGCATGGGATGGGCATAGGCAGCGATCATAACAGATACACCAGGCTTTAGCTGCAACTCATCTCATTGGCTTGCAGTTCAAATTCAGCAGGTGAATTGTAGATTTGATCTAGTCATTTAGGGAAGCTCATAAATACGTCCATGACACTATTGTTCCAAAATTGAGGAACATAATGATACCATCTATATGACCAGTTGTAATGATATTCTGTGGCAGAAACGACATTTAGCAACAGCATGACAGAAAGAGAATGCACATAATACCTTTTAATACTCGGCAATAGGGCTTGTGCGGCAGTTAGTTCTGTGCCGTTCACTTCACCCTGTGGTAAGTCCCCCAAACCAGGAGGATTTGAACACTGATGAGGCTGCTAACACCAAGTTTTAAATTAATTTCTCCCAACTATTCTGGTCTCTTAATTTCAGAATCAAGATAGTGGTCTGTTATTAGCTATGATGCTACATTGATATTTTAAAATGATCTTTATAAATCTCAAAGAAGTTCTGAATTGGCTCCTTGCAGTTGCTTGATTTCTTACCCAGCTAACATTTAGCAGTACTTAGCCACTTTCACCCATTATGCAATGTGAATAAGTTTGATGTCTCAGCATATACCTGGTCTAAGTGAGTTCTGGCATCTATGGGAGAGATATGTAAATAGAACACGTCAAATAGCCAAACAAATACTTGACATTGAAACGATGTATATTTTACACAGACAGTCATTGTCTTCAAGGATAATGGTCTAAAATAAGCATAAAACAGACATGTGATATTGCATCTGTTATCTGCTTTGGGAGAAAAATGAATGCTTGTCATTGGAAAGTAATATAGGGCAGATAAAAGCCTATTTTTAAGGTCATTTCAGGATACTTAGGAGTCATGCCTTGTTGCTTCAATTTTCTTTGATGATGCGCTGTAGAAGGGCTGGTCTTCACTGTACTCATCAAATACTCCCCAGCGAAGATGGGCCCATTCATGGACAAACACTTTTCCTATAAGAAATTTTTCAAATACATGATCATAGTTCAAGTGGAGAATTTTATATCTCAGAAATTTCTGGGCCAGTGAGATGGCTCAGTGGGTAAAGGTGCTTGCCACCAAGCCTGACAACCTGAGTTCAATCCTTGGACCCCATGTGTTAAGGGGAGAGAACTTACAAGTTGTCCTCTGACTTCCCTCCCCAAATGCGTGTGCCCCCCTCACACACCCCACAGAGATTACATTTAGGTTTAGATTTTCTGTAACTCTTAAAGTTTATATTTTGTTTATAAAAGGCTTTTGTATTAGATGATATTACATTTCTGTATAGGATATTAGTTTTTTAATTCCATAGCATGTTAAATCAATGGAACATTTATGGAATGTGTGCTACAGTCACATTAACTAGGATTTGGTTTTCAGTTCTTGGGGAGCCAAAGGGCTCACATATTATAAAGGTTTATGGCTTTCTAAATACTAAACCTGTCAATGGCCTAGTCATATATGCAGTAACTGCTATGTAGATATTTTGAGGGTGCAATGTTGGGAAAAACAGCCTGAAGAGGCTGATAATGAAAAAAGATTGAGATATGCTATTATAGACTATATAGAAAGGAAAAGCCTTTATACTGGCTACTGTGTCAAGAATTTGGCAAATTTTGAGACTATTTAAACTACCTGGAATAAGCACAGAGAAAGAAAACCACTTGTTTAATGTCACACAGGTAATAAATAGAGAAATCTGGATTCCGATCTAAGAACTTCTGTTCCAATGTCTGTTTAGTTCATCTGAGTATAGAGTTGCTTGTTGCAAGCATGTAATGTTTTGACCAAACTCCTCACCTGAAGGTCCATATTCATTTTCTTTTTTCCCCAGTATGAAGTCAGGAGTGAAATGGATATATTCTGCTTTCTCTTCGCACTCTGTGAACTGTCGGGTGTATGGCTCATCTCTGCCCGGGAGGGCAGGAGGTGCAACTTTAACATCTGCCTGAGAATGTTAAAAAGATCATTAAACTTGAAGAACGGAAGAAACATGTTAGAAAGACTCTGAATCAATTTGCGGCAAAACTTGCAAGCACCAGAAAACATTCTGGGTTTTTTTTTTGTACGAGAAAAGGTTGACACTTACGTGTTTGTAGCTCTCCTGCTTTGGCCTCCTGTACTGAGGTCCCCCTTTCCAGCTCTCAGGAATTAAAATAGATATGTTTTTGAAAAAGAATCTTTTTTCTGTAGCTTCAAACAGGTATGTAGATGCTGTAGTCACCATTTCCTGTTGCCAACGGGAAAAAGAACAGGTAGAAATGGCCAAGTAAGAATGGTACCATGCCGCAAGCATTCATCTCAGGCATTCTCCCTTAAGTAGTCACTACCAAAGGAGCCATTCATTAAGACCATTCATCAGTGGTCTCCGCCCACACTTCTAACCTGCCAGTTCAAAACTGGCTTCACCCTGCACTTGGAAAGGCTTCCAAGTCCTCTGTCCTCTTATCTCAAAAGATGGCTAGCTGCTTGTACTTGGTGATTACAGTAATTGATTCATAAGAACATATACTTTCGAGTCATTTATTTGTTTCTAATATTTGTATTACCACTTTCTGGTTGACTTATAGAATTCTCTGAAGCCCAGTTACCCTACTTTATTTAATGGACCCTACTTTATTCATTTAATGGACATAAATCTGGAATGAACTAAGAGGTATTCTAAGACTGCTTGATGTCATTCCTGATTTCAAGAAACTTGAGTCAAAAACAGCTTTAGCGCATGCACACTAAGGAGAATAGCCCACAGGAGTCATTATCAGGATGGGGCTTTCCTTCTGCACTCCTAGAAGAGGTAGGAAGAGTGGACACTTGGTGGTGGGTACAGTGGAAAATTCTATAGCACAGAATTGTTGCTCTGCTCCCAACGTGAAAATACCCAATTATCTCCAGGATCTTGAGTTCAAAGTTATTGTAATTTATAAGAGAATTTCTCTCTCCAGAGTTCCTAAGAAAGGTAAACAATGGGTGAAAAGCACTTAAGACTAGTTCCTTATAATCAGGGCTCTCAGAGGTAAGTAAAATATAAATAAATATAAAATAAAGGAGAATAACTAAAAGTAATAATATCTTCTCTCAGGAGTCATCTCAGGACAGATCCCTTTGGGGCCTCCAACTTTAACAGAAGCCCACATCAGAACTGCTCCTCAAGGCCTCCATCTTTCCCCCGATCCACTCTAGGAGTCCAGTGTTCTGACTCATATGTGTTGCAAGAAGTCAGCAAATTGATTAGTGAGAAGTCATGAGATTAGTCAGAAGGCCAGAGTCCAGAGAAATGAAAGTCCAGTGCAAGAAGGTTTTTAAGAACTCCAAAGCAAGTTGGAAGTTGTTGGGCACACACAGAAGGAGGATAAAAGAATTCTCTCTTTCCCTGTACACACCCTCCCATTTTTAAAGAGAGCTATTTAGTCTGTCATGTTCTGCTGGAAAAGAGGGCTCTGTGTACATATGAGATAACAGTGTTCTGATGGTTCAAACTGAGTTATGGATTGAACCAGTAGGCTTGCTGTGTACAACTGTGTAGGTTGTGTATTATCTAACTCCAAAGATTGCATTTTCTTTAGAGTCTCCATGCTAACTTAGATAGCAGTGTGTTCTTAGGTCATGGAGAGATGTCAGAGACCCTGTAGACAAAACCAGATTTAAACAATACCTACTCACAAATCCAGTCCTACAGAAAGTACTAGAAGGAAAACTCCAACCCAAGGAAATTAGCTGCACCCACAGAAACACAGGCAATAGATAATCTCACACCTGCAAATCCCAAAGAAAGGAAACATATACACACTACTGCCACCACTACCAAAACCAAAAATAACAGAAATTAACAATCACTGGTCATTAATATCTCTTAGTATCAATGGACTCAATTCACCTACAAAATGACACAGGCTAACACTAGTGGAAGCCCATGAACTGTGGACTGGTGGCTGTGGATCCCCCATGGGACTGGACTAGGCCCTCTGGATACAGAAGATGGTTGTTTAGCTCAAACTGTTTGTGGGGCACCCAGGCAGGGGGATCGGGATCTGTCCCTGGTCTATGGGCAGGCTTCTGGAATCCGGTGCCTGTGGTGTGACACCTTGCACAGTCTTGGTGCAGTGGGAAGGGGCTTGGACCTGCCTAGGCTCAGTGTGCTGGGCTCTGCTGACTCCCCATGGGAGACCTCGATTTGGGAGATGTGGGGTTGCGGGGTGGCTTGGGAAAGAGCGCTGGGGATGGGAGGAGGGAGGAGGGGGGTTGTGGATAGCATGTAGAGTGAGTAGAAAATTTCTTAAAGAAAAAAAAACGACACAGGCTAACAGAATGGATATGAAAACAAGATTCAGCCTTCTGCTGCATACAAGAAACACATCTCAACCTCAAAGACAGACATTACCTCAGAGTAAAGGATTGGGAAAAGATTTTCCAATCAAATGGACCTCAGAAACAAGCTGGTGTAGCTATTCTAATATCTGATTTTTATCTAAGCACACATTTTACATTTCAAGCTGGATTCAGATCCCTGTCTCTTCATCCTGGATGTCTAAAAAGCACCTCAATCTGAAACTACACTAAGCTAATTCCTCCCTACTATCCCAGATTGGTCCATCTCTTTACTTAGAATTTTCCTTTCCAGCTGATAAAAATTCTACCCAAGTATTTAAGCCAAAGTTATGAAGCTTTTTTTTTTTTTTGCCTCTTCACATGTTCTCTCTACCTTTCCCTTTCCCACACAAGACTAAGTCAACAAAAAAATTGTCTTTGATACTTTCAAAATACATTCAGAATTATACACATTAATCATTACTGCTACCTCATTGTTCTAATCAACATCCCTATTCACCAGCTACAGCCTGGGTTGTTCTGCACCCCTACACTACAACATTTATATGGTGCATGGGATAAGTGCAAGCCTTCTATAGTTTAGGTCCTAGAATAGGCAGCAAAGTGTACATAACCTCTGCTAAGATCTCTTTTGTGGAGTCTCACATCACTCAGAGAAAAAGTGAAAATGTCCTTTCTGATGGTCTGGGCTCTGCTGCTGCATGTGGCCTTATCCCAGCTTCATTTAAGCCTCTCTCCCTTCTGCTTGTTTGCTGTTGTTTCTTTGACCACATAAGATGCTATCATCCCTACGAAGCTCTCATCTTTTCTCTTACTTATCTTGGGATCTGCTCAGATGTCACACCGTGAGGGAAGGCTTCTCTGGGTATCCTGCAGGAAACAGTTACTTATACTCTTGTTTATTGTAGCCACACTCTGCTCAGCCACCCTTTCCTGACTCTGCATACTCCACAGCAACCTATTAACATCACATTTGCTATTCCACTCATTTTGGTATTTGTGATGACTCTAAAAAAGAATACAAACCCTTATAGTTCTTTTTAATTTTAATTTACTAGTCTTCCCTCAAGGATATAATAAACATATGTGTGTACACACACAATAAATAAATAGATTACAAAATCAGAATGAATCCAACTTCTAAATTATGCATAAGGAAACAAGATCAGAGAGGCCTCTGTTTGGACTTAGATCTTATGACTAGAAGGTAGAATCCCTTCCAGAACCTCTAGAACCTTCATCTAGAGCATTGCTTGGTCTTGGATCTCATGACTAGAAGGTAGAATCCCCTCTAGAACATCTAGAACCTTCATCTAGAGCATTGCCTGATCTTGGATCTCATGACTAGAAGGTAGAATCCCTTATAGAACCTTTATCTAAAGCATTTTAGAGACTTCCTCCCACTCTATGCATTCCAAAACTGTCTACATGGTTTTTAAAACTTCCCAAAGCATTCAGAGATTTCTATAGTAACTCTTACAATTGCTATTAACTTTTTTTTATTCTTCATAACTCAAGCAGAAGAAAGCCCATTTTTTTCTTACCTTTATTCGTTCAATTATTGTTTCATCTTCTGGCACAGCAGGATCAATAGCAATGATAACGTCTTCATAGCCATTCTCACTCAGCCTCACCAAGGAAGTGTCTGACTCCTGAAGCAGGTACAGGAGTAGGAGGAAAACAAAACCCCTGGGGAGTCCCATCACTCCTTCCTGGTTGCTCACAGGCTTTTCTTTCTCTGTGTCTCTTGCCAGGTCTATATATACTTCCCCAAATCACCTGCTGGCTGATTTAGAGATGCTGACTGTGTAAAGGTCAATGTTCAAGTATGGAAAAATACCAGGCCAGATTATACAGCAGCTTTATTGTTTGGTAATGGTTAAAGTGATCAGAAGTATTATAAAACACAGCACATTTTCTTCCTGAGACATAATATATTGCTTCCCAATTTTATTTAATTTCCTAAATATACACATAGACTTTGTACTTTCTATAGAATGGGGTCTGGAAATAAAACCATAATAGAATGGATAGTAGTGCTAAAGCTCTCCCTCCATATTAAAGGGTAATTTAATTATTATCTAGACTGTCATCTAAGAAATAATGGTACAAATAGAAAGTTAGGGAGGATGAGATGAACTTGAAACTCAAAGACTGTAAAGGGTTTGATAAATTTAAGAAAATTTGATAAAGTCAAGTTGTAGCATGAATCTTAAACAGTCTTATTAATAAAACAAATCTGAGCCAGGTATTGGGGTGAACACTGGAAGGTCAGAGAGACAGAACGAGCCACAGCTATCTCACCTCACCGGATCCTCAGCTGGTCTTGTTTCCTCAGACTGGAGGCCTCTGAGTCCTCATCCAGAATGGGTCTCAGCTGAACTGCTGCTAGAAGCCTGAAAGCTTAACCAGCCACATGCTTCTCCAGGCCAAAGGCTTCTCCAGGCCAAAGGCTTCTAGTTTCTGGTCCTCACGCCTTATATACCTTTCTGCTTTCTACCACCACTCCCTGGGATTAAAGGCTGGCTTTCTGGGATTAAAGGCTGTGTCACCATGCTTGGCTATTTCCAATGTGGCCTTGAACTCACAGAGATCCAGAGGGATTTCTGTCTCTGGAATGCTAGGATTAAAGGCGTATGCTACCACTGCCTAACCTCTATGTTTAATACTGTGGCTGTCCTGTTCTCTGACCCCAGATAAGTTTATTAGCATACACAATATTTTGGGGAACACAATACCCCCACATCAAGTTATTAGAATAAGCAAAGAAATAACATTCCTAGTAATAAAGGAATAGAATTTGTTTTTTTATATCATACTTTGCCAGTCACTGTTGAGGGAGAGTAAACCATAGAAACTTTTAATTAACTAAGTTAGTTCTTTGGAAGTTTCATAATGTACACAATACATTTTTTACTCTCACCACATCTTCTTTTATCTACCATCCACTCCTGTCAACCCCACCTCACCCCTCCCTACAAGTCCCTTTGCCTCATGCTTATCTTTTCGTTGTTTTATGACCTGCTCAGTTTACCCGGGGCTATCTACGTGACCATGGTTTGGAACTGTCTGTTGGAGGCTAGTGGGCTCATCAGTGGTACACAACTGAAGACAATGACTGCCGAGGACAATTTTAAGAGCCATGCCATATTGCCTGCCTGAGTTAAGTTTCTGTTGTCCAGTATTGAGCCACTAACCAGGAACTTTTGACATTCCTGGACAAGTCCTGAGTTATTAGACAATAGCTTAACATTTCCTTATCTTTCTGCTACAGTGACCATTAGTAACAATGTTTTGTGGTTAGGTTGCTTGGTTGGGTTGCTTGGCAACTCAACAGTCCCCTGATGTTTTCCCAAAGAAAGTTTCCTGGCCTGCTTATATAAAGCCCACCTGAGAAAAATAAAAATTTTACAGCTTGGTCAGAATACTGTCTTGCTGTCAATTCTTTGTGTCTCTTGTCCCTTTCATTCACCATTCCCCCTTCTAGAGTCTCTGCTGAAGATCCTGCTGGCCGGGACAACTGGCGCCCAGCGTGAGGCTCTGGGACATGGAGGAGTGGTGAATGTCGTCACACACCAAGGCAGGCCTGCCTAAGAGTTGGACCACCGTGGAAGATGGCTCCACGTATGAAGGTCCGGTCAATGATTGCCACAGAAACGCCTGGGGCGTGAGACAGATCCAGAGGAATTGTAATGTGACGACACAAGGTAAGTTTACCATGGGACAAGCATTTAGTAAACAGGATTTGTTTATTTCGGGACTGAATCAGTCTCTCAAGACATGAAGAACTAGGGTTAAAAAGAAAGACTTAAAAAATTTCTTGACTATATTGGAGATGTCTGTCCTTGGTTTCCCCAAGAAGGGACCATAGATGAAAAGCGCTGGAGATGGGTTGGTGACTGTTTAAATGATTTTTACCAAACCTTTGGTCCTGAAAAGGTCCCCGTTCAAACCTTTTCTTACTGGAATTTAATTAATAATGTCTTAAAAACTTATAATCATCCCCCTGATGTTCAAAAATTAATTAAGGAGGGAGAAAAAGCCCTCAAAGAGTCCTCCTGTCCACTCTCTGTCTGTCATTCTGTCAGTATTAATATTCCTGACCCCCCCCCCCCCCCTGTTCTGGCCTCCTGGCAACAAATAACCATCAGAGAAGAAAAAAGAGGGAATCCCCTACTCTGGGTCCACCTACCCACCTCTCCCTCAAAGGTCCTGGCCACTTATCCATCTTTAATGGCCAAGCTAATCATTAAGGGCAGAGAAACAAGTTGCCAATACTTTGGAAAAGATCCTGACTCCATAGTCGTCCCCTATACGCGAGAATAATTAGATTGGCTGCTTCAAACAAATGATGAATGGCCCATCGCCTGCTCCTCCTTCCTTGGTACTATTGATAACCATTATCCTAGTGATCCCTTGTTACAGTTTGCCAGAATTCATCCCTTTGTTTTCCCCAAATTAACTGCCTCACAACCTATAAGGGAGGCTCCCCTGATATTTACAGATGGCTCAGCCAATGGGGTTGCGCCTATGTTGTGGATGGAAAGGCTACCTCCTGCCTCTCCCCATATTCCTCAGCACAGCTTGTTGAACTTTATGCAGTCATTCAAGTTTTTCAATTATTTCATTCTCAGCCCTTTAATTTGTATACTGATAGTGCTTATGTTGCCCATTCTGTTCCCTTATTAGAAACTGTTCCCTTTATTAAACCCTCTACCAATGCAGCTCCACTTTTTCTTCAGCTGTGCTCCTTGATTACGGCTAGACAGTGCCTCTTTTTTATTGGCTATCTTCGGGCCCATTTAAAATTGCCTGGTCCTCTGTCTGAAGGAAATGCCTTGGCTGATGCAGCCACACAATTAGTTTTTCTTGTTCTTGCAGGATCCCTTCCTCAGGCTGCCCAAGCACACTCTCTTCACCATTTAAATGCTTATTCCCTTCGTTTGTTGTTTAAGCTTACCAAGAACAGGCCCGAAAAATTGTTAAAAATTGCACTGACTGTGCTGTCTCCCTCCCGGGTCAACATCTGGGAGTTAACCCCCGGGGCTTGGTTCCTAATGAAATTTGGCAAATGGATGTTACTCATTTAATTGAATTTGGCAAACTTAAATACATACATGTTACAGTTGATACCTTTAGTGGTTTTATATTTGCCTCTCTCCAGGCTGGAGAGGCCTCCAAAAATGTTATTTCCCATATTTTACAATGCTTTTCTGTCCTAGGAAAGCCTAAAGTTATAAAAACTGATAATGGCCCAGGATATACTGGAAAAAAATTTCAATCTTTTTGCCAACAACTTCAGATTAAGCATGTCACTAGCATTCCTTACAACCCCCAGGGCCAGGGCATCGTTGAATGTGCTCATTAGACTCTAAAGTCCATGCTTCATAAATTAAAGAAGGGAAGCCTGTATGATACACGAGGCAACCCCCGAAATCTTTTACATCATGCCCTTTTTGTCCTCAATTTCCTTACCTTGGACGAGAATGAAAGATCTGCAGTGGATCGCTTTTGGCACCCACAAACTCAGAGCCACCAAGCATTGGTCATGTGGCGAGACCCCTTAACTGCGTAGTGGAAAGGGCCCGACCCAGTCCTGATCTGGGGTCGAGGGTCAGCGTGCATCTATGACCAAACAGAGGGAGGCCCTCGTTGGCTCCCCGAGAGATTAGTTAAACAAGTCAACTCTAACCAATCACCCAGGGAAAAGGATAGCCCCTGAGGTTGTTTTCCCTTTCCTTCTCCTTCTTTACAGATGCTGATGAAGAAAAAACTGGGAGAATTTCCCTGGATATTCTGGATCTTGCTGCTGTCTGTACCTTCTTATCAGGACCAGAGACCGGTCGACACATCCCCATTTGCATGGCGCTTTTATTTGACTGAAAATTATACTAATTACGCTAAAACACATACCTTTGGTTACCTATTGGCTACCACTGATTGCCCCTTGCAAGGATGCCAGAATCCCATTTTACTCAACTTTACTGATTTCCATAATTCCCTTGGCAAGGTGGCTCCTGCTATCTGTATGATCAGACTGTTCACAATTGCAAAACTTATTTGAAAGAGTGATGCCTCTATTCTTACTGCAAAATTCATGATGCCATTCCTCCTGCTAAGGGACAGGTAATTGGGAGAGAATGGAACAGCCCTAAATTTTATAAGACATCTACAGGATATTCCCTAGTGGTTTGGGACCCGTGGGACTCATGATGGACTAGTCCAGTAGAAGAAGCCATGTATACAACCCGAATAGCCACATGGCCTAGCTCTAGACTTTACATTTGGCACTCTTATGTACAAGTACAATCTACGGTCCGTCATAATATCCTTATACAAGAAAAAAATTTAATGACACAACTATCATCCCCCTCCTCTCCATTTTCTTGGCTTTCCCTCCTCCCAGAAGGCATTATGTTTGCCAATGTTGCTGGCATTGGGAATCTCTCATCATGCTTCCTATGTGCAACCTTGGGATGTCCTCCCCTGATAGTAGTACCCCTGCCTCAGGTCCTTAATTGCACCACAACCGATAATTCATTCCCATGGCTTCCGCCCCATCCCTGAAGTACCCTTGTTTCTTGACCCAGGCCGCTCCAAGTTTGATTTTGCTTTTCCAGTGTTTCCCTTCCCTTTCGCAACCAGACCATATCACCCAATCATCCTTTTGCTCCCTTTTTCATTTGGTGCAATAACACTCTATCAAAAAATTTGACCATCCCTATCCCATAGGACATGCTCTGCCTACCTGTCACTCTGGTCCCACAACTTATGCTCAGGACCCCTGCGGATTTCTTGGGATGGGACGCCCCCCAACCCAAGCAAAAAAGAGCTGTCTTCTTGCCCCTTGTGGCCGGAATTTTCCTCGCCACCTCTCTGGTCTCTGCAGGCTTGGCGGGAGGAGTTCTGGGTCATTCCCTCATAACAACAGCTCACCTATCCAAGCAACTTCAGGTAGCAATTGAGGCTTCTGCAGCATCCTTATCCTCCCTTCAGAGGCAGTTAACCTCTCTTGCACAGGTTGCCCTACAAAGTGGAAGGGCCTTGGACCTGCTAACAGCAGAAAAGTGTGGGACATGCCTTTTCCTGAGGGAAGAATGTTGTTATTATATTAATGAGTCTGGAATGGTAGAAACCCAGATAAATAAGCTACATAAACTTAGCCTAGAGCTGCATAAGCAGCAATTCTCTGCCGCAGCAGATGATTGGTGGAAATCATCCATGTCTTCCCTTTTGATGCCTCTTGCAGGACCATTAGTCAGCATCTTGTTATTTGTAACTTTGGGTCCCTTTATAATTGGCAAGCTAATCCGATTCCTCAAAAAACAAATAGACTCCCTGGCATAAAAACCTATACAGGTTCATTACCATTGGCTCGAAATGCTGGATCGAGGATGTGATCCCTATGATATTTCTTAGTCCTCTTCTCCTTTAGGGCTGGGTGCAAGGCCAAGCACTGCAGGGAAAGGCTGATTTAATAACCCTTAGTTCGGATTCCCTGAGAGACAAAGCTGACTTGCATAGAGGTTGGTATCTAGAGGCACCAAAATGCCTAAGCCCTCTCCTCCCCAAAAGGTTCCCTTTTTCTCAAGCCCGCAGCAGCTATAGGAGGAGTCAGGTCAATGTCTCCCCCAGCCGGTTAAGGTCCACCACTGTTCAGGTGGGCACACTCCCTCATAAAATAAAATAAAGGGAGGAGATGCCGAGGACAATTTTAAGAGCCATGCCATATTGCCTGCCTGAGTTAAGTTTCTGTTGTCCAGTATTGAGCCACTAACCAGAAACATTTGACATGCCTGGACAAGTCCTGAGTTATTAGAAAATAGCTTAACATTTCCTTACTAATGCTACAGTGACCATTAGTAACAATGTTTTGTGGTTAGGTTGCTTGGTTAGGTTGCTTGGCAACTCAACAGTCCCCTGATCTTTTCCCAAAGAAAGTTTCCTGGTCTGCTTATATAAAACCCATCTGAGAAAAATAAAATTTTACAGCTTGGTCAGAATACTGTCTTGCTGTCAATTCTTTGTGTCTCTTGTCCCTTTCATTCACCATTCCCCCTTCTAGAGTCTCTGCTGAAGATCCCGCTGGCCGGGACAAATGACTGCTCCTTCCTGAGAATTCAACAATAGCCAGTAGCTAGGCTGGGAAGCGTTGGGCCCCTTGAACCTCTCCCTGATCCCTGATTGACTGTTAACAGGCTTAGTCTTGTGTGGCCCTGTGCAGATAGTCACATCTGCTGGTAGATCGTGATTGCCATGACTGTGCCATGCTCTGAAGCCATTATTTCTTAACCATTTTACCTCTCTATCAGCACTTTTATTCCTTCTGCCCCCTCTTTGATGTTCTCTGGCTCTTTGAGGGGGCAATATAAACATCTTATTTAGGTCTGAACCATCAACCATCATGTATTCTCAGCACCTTAAGTAGCCATGAGTCTGCATTCTCTCCATTCGCTGTAAAGGGAGGCTTCGATGAATATGGCTGAGAGTATTATTTGTCCATGGGTATGCATAGATATTTAAAAGGCAGCTTCATACCATGCCAATTTAGCTAAACAACTTATCTTTACTTTGTTAATAATTCTCCATTCTGCTCACTTTATATCTCAGACATTTTATTGAATCAATACTAATTTTCTTTGAAGAACCATAAAGGAAGTGGAATTTTACTTTTCCATGTCTAATTTATCATGAAAAAGTTCCTTATGTCTTCCTTTTAGAAAAAAAAAAATATGCCAGGAGCATACTGTAAAGGCTGAAAGTTAACCTGTAGGCCCCACTTGCCCAAGGACAGATAACTTCCTGGGGCCAGTTCATGTGAGTTCATGTTTTCACTTCAGTGAACGAGATTGGTTGCCCCAGCTGCATAGGATATGCTTGATCATGTGTAGGCAGGAGATACAGATACATAGGCAGGAAGTATGTCAGGATGTGTGCTTGCCTGCGATTGGACAACAAGGGAAAGGCCATAGCCTGTGGGTTCTGCCTTTATGAGCACCTGACTAACATAATTCAGTGCCATTCTCTGGGAATCCTGGGTATGGACCTGGCCAGTGTCCATCTTCCTGACCAGTATTAAATAAAACTTCCTTTAAATAGGCAATTGTGGATTTGGTCTCTTGAAATTTTCAAGTTTAACAATACAATGGGGTATTAGTTTTTAGACTTTTTAAAAAAAATTTTTAAAGTTTTTTTTAAGAGATTTTATTTATTTATTATGTATACAACATTCTGCCTCCATTTATGCCCAAATGCCAGGAGAGGGCACCAGATCTCATTACAGATGGTTGTGAGCCATCATGTGATTGCTGGGAATTGAACTCAGGACCTCTGGAAGAACAGCCAGTGTTCTTAACTTCTGAGTCATCTCTCCAGCCCAGTTTTTAGATTTTTTAAAACATTTCATTCTGGGTTTTTCATTGGTACTTCAGGTGAGCAACATCAAGTTCTTTTTTTTTATTTAATTTTTTCATACAATATATTTTGATCATATTCTTCCCCTCCCCCAATTCCTCCCGGACCTCCTCCCCCACCCAACTTTATTCTCTCTCTCTCTCAAAACAAAGCATGAAAATAAAAAACAAAGTTGATCAACATCCAAAACAGATCTCATGTGTTTTTGTTGTTTGTTTGCTTTTTTTGTGTGTGTGAGTTTGTTGTTATTGTTTCATTCTGGTATTTTTTCTTAACTTTGAATTCTTGAGGGAGAGTCAGAACTGTTGATTACCTTGTCTGGGTAGAGGATCTCCCACCTTGACTTTTAAAGATAAAGGTTAGTTACATGTTAAGAGAGAAATAGCAATTTCTTTCTTGGTGATAAGAAAATTTGAATTATAGTTTAGGTCTCTACAATTTCATTTTTATTTCCTGGAAGATTTTTTTCTTTCTTGAAAGGGGTGCTGGATTTTAGCTATCATAACTTAATCACCATTAACACGTAATTTGGGCCATAAGTAGGTCAGGCTTTACTGTGTGAGGCTTAGCTTCCTTACTAAGGAAGCTAACATGAAAATATCCCCCTTCTTTTTTATTTAATGTCCTGATTGCCCCCCTCTCTTCCCTTTGCTCTCTTCTCTTTCTTTGTTGCATTTTTGAGTCCTTGGAACTCCAACCATTTTCTGTGCTACGAGGTAGTACAGATGTTCTTTCTTTATCCTTCTCTCAAACCCACGAACTCACCCCCACCAATGTGAGGAGAATAAATTTCCAGAGCTCTGGAGTCTGATACAAGCACAGGGGGACTTTTCCTCTGGGTCTAAGTGAGGATGGACTGCTGGAGGTGATTCCAGTTCCTCTTCCTGTCAGAGCTCTGTGCTCTAGTCAACTGTTCTATAGTCGAGTGGCACAAACACCCCAATCTGCAAGGGTGTTTCCCCCCCCCCAACAATTGGGCAGGATGGTGTATCTTCTGGTCTGTTTGTCTCACACCTCAGGAAATCCCCTTACTACAGTATTGCTTCTCCTTTCTCAAATTCTTCAAGAGTTTGCCTGTACTTTGGCTTGGCACAGGCCATACTCACTATTCAGACTCTTTGCAATTGGTTCTAACTCACAACTTCTAGTCTTATTTCCTAGTATTACCAATAAGAAATTTCTCCTCCTGTTGAACCAGTCTATTCACATCTTATGAAAAGTTACTTTTGCCATCATTATTTGCTTAAATACACTTTTAAAAATATTCAGTTTTTTTTTAATTTAATGTGCAAGAATGTTATGCCTGAATGTATGTATGTGGCTGGTTTCTGCAGAGGTCAGAAAAGGGTGTTGGATCTCCTGGAACTGGAATTGCAATGTGAGCCCTGGGTCCTGAACCCAGGTCTTCTGCAAGAGCAGCCATATGCTTAACTTCTGAGCCATCTCTCCAGCCCTGTGCACACTCATTTTTCTAATCAGCTTTCTCATTTGCTTCTGATAGGTTCCTTTTGTTGTGAAACCTTCCGGAGCAACTAGCCTGTCATTTCCCTTCTTTGTATTTCTCTATCTTGTGTATGACAAAGGGAATCTGTCCCTCCCCTCTTGTGCCCCCGCAGGAGGTTGTCAAGAGCTGGGATTTAAATGAGGCTCTGGAGATCTGCACAGTAAAAACATAGTGCTAGAAACTGGTTCAGAGGTCAGCTAGTACAGCTAAAACTGATCTGAAGTTGAGAAGACCGAGGCCCAAGAATAACAGCCGACTTAATATTGAGACAGATGGGAGAGCCTGTATTTTATCCCAGGGTGACCCCATTTCACGTTGTTGTTGTTGTTGTTGATGAGGAAGCCTTCACTTCTCCTGATTCTCCCTGGCTGTTCCATTGCTGTCCCCTGAACACAGAGCACCCATTTCTTCTTAGAAGCTGGGAACTCAGTGGCTGTTAGCACAACTCTTACATTTGTTTTATATAATTGGAAGAATGAAAAGACTGTAAGACCTATCCTAGAACAAAGTTGCCTGAAATAGGGTTTGTGTGAAGGGTTTCATTGTCCTCTCGATCTGCACAATGGATTCTTTGTAGACCTTGGTAATCTTGCAAGGATTAGAGAGAACAAATATTTGTTGAGCTTACCTGAGTCTAAAAGTTCTCAGAAAGTTAGTTTACATGAACTCACTCACTTTTCAGTTACTCTTTGAAGTACATATTACAATTTAACCTTCTCAAACGTGAAACAGACTCAGAGATGGTAAATCAAGTATCCACATTTGGTTAGTCAGGAAATAAGATTTGTGCCCACGTTTGCCTGTTTCTACACTGGGTATGATTGAGTATATTGTGCCCTGTTAGTTACATCTTGAGATGTGGTGTTCTACCCAACGCTCTTCAAATCTCTTTTATGCTCCAGTATGTAGCCTCTTCTCCCTGCCCATATCTGCAACTCTTTAGGGACTAGGGCTTTCATTCTTCTATGGAGAATGGATCTTGTGCTAATGAAGCTGCTTTATTCAAAGAACCAGAAAATAGCTCCTATCTGCAGAACTGGTCTTCTGCAGTGCTTGGGTGTGGAATATGAGCGCCCTTGTCTCTGGCTAAAATGACTTAAGTGTAATAGCGATCCCTGAGGGTCAGCCTGATGTGACCTATGTGGGACTCTACCTGTCATCCATTCCTGCTTGCTACTTCTCTTTGGCTGTTCTGTTTCTTCTACCCACTTACCATTCCTTAGTAAATTGCTTTTATATAAATCTTTGTCTCAGCTTGCTTATGGGAATCCCAGAATAAGACAGGATGTCAAACTTTAATTATCAAATGATATTCATTAATCACCTATTATATACAACACAGTATGTGAAGTGCTTCACACAATAGCTTAGTCCTCAGAATAGCAATGCCCGTAGGTACCATCTCTCACTTTACAAATGAGAAAATTGAGCCTTCATTTCTTGTTCAGTCACACACATAATAGGATTGAGAATTTAATGGGTGCCCTGGTCTGACTCTAAGTCATCTTGTAACCTTTATGTTGCATTCCTCGAGAGTTCATCATGTTCTCTGTCAGAAATCCGGTTCATAGCTGGTCAAACCCCAAGGCTATTAAAAGCAATGATAAAAATCCCAGTTTAAAAAAAGTATTACATGTTTTATACTTATATTTTCTTCAAGATTTCTGAAACTGGTGAGAAAGCAGAATTTCTGTTTGAGGAATTCTACCAGACTTGGTCATGAAGTCCTCACAGTGGTCCCTTAAGTGTGTGTGGTGCATACGCTTTGTGATAAGCTCAAATGATAGAATGTCCTTTTCCACAAGGGTCATGCATGTTAGTGAAGAAGACTGACCTGTGAAGACTATCATACAGGCGGATGAGTATCTTAATAAAAATGAATGGAATCAAGGAGGATGAAGCTAGAAAACACACCCAGTTATTTCCTGGGTGAGTCAGGGCTGCTGAGTTGGGGAGCGATGACATTTAGGCTGGGCCATAAAAGGAGTACAGGAGTTAGATTATTCTATTACCCTGTTCCATTCTGTTCTGTTCTATTCTGGAAGGTACCAGAATTGTGCGTGAAAGAGAGGCCAGACTGTCACAGATGAAGAGACAGCCGACATCTCTACTTCTCCTAGTTAAATTTCAAAAAAAGATCTAGATCCCCCAGCACGTACTCTGCTGGGCAGAGTACCATGGATTCCCTCTGATTGGTAACTAGAGTGAGTGGGGTTACTGTAGTCTTTAAAGTAGTGCTGAATTATTTTGTCATTAAGGTATGTTTCTTCATCCCATCAAAAGGATGCATGAGTTATGAAAGATGATAGAAAACGAGTATCTTTTTTTTTCTAGTTTCAACCGTGTCGTGGATTTTTTCCCTGCGGTATTTATGTGAATTCAACTTTTTGTGTAGTGAAGTAGCAAGAACTGTGCTTTCGTTACAAAAGAATCAAGTGTGGGTTCCTCCTTTGACACAGTGATTGTGACATTGGGCCTGCTTTTTAATTCCGGTGTCCACTAGTGCACTAGGGATTAGACAGGAGCACTCACTATATACACACTTGTTACAGACTCACTTAGAAAAAGTGATTTTTAAAAAATACATTTGTTTTGGGATGGGAGAGGTTCTTGCAGATGTCAACGGCCACAGTCTTTAAAGAACAGTGTTTGGCACTGGGCTGAGAGTACAGATTGTGCTGTCTGAGGTTACCCCCATCTTTGTAGCACGGTTGTTCTATTTACCCTGTCTGTACTTCCATGTCCTGGACAATAGGGCAGGGATAATAAAATCTGACTCAGAATGTGGCAAGACAAAAAAAGACAGGACTCTACAGACATGCTGACACAGTGTTCAATGAGTGGAGGTTTGTCTACTGCCATTGGGAACAGAGGAGCGCCATGTCAGGAAGACCTAACTCACATTCCTCTGAATAATACTGTAGGTATGAGGCCCCAGGCAGAGCAACCATGTTACCATCAGAATGAAGTGGATGTCAGCAGTGGTCCCAAATGTTCCATTCTGGTGGAAAATGCTGGTAGTGAGGTTGGAAGCAGGGGTACATTGGAAACCTCTGGATGTTCTTCTTGATTTTGATGTGAACCTAAAGTTGCCTTTCACAAGGATCTATGGCTATGCATCACTGTTCTACAGAGAATGCTAATTCATTCTGAGTGATTTCCGTTTTGAAATCTGATTAACAGTAGTTCAATCAAATGCTGATTTCTTTTCCCTACAAGCAGTCCAGGGTCGGTACAGTGGCTCAGTGACAACACCGGGGCAGGTTCTTCCCATATTTCTTAGGTTAGTGGCTTTTCACCCACGATGGTAACATGGTTGCTATGCCTGGGGCCTCATACCTACAGTATTATTCAGAGGAATGTGATGGCCCCAACAGTGCTAGTTCTTTTGGTAGAAGTTTTACCAAAATCCTCAAAGGATTTCAAATGTCAGTAAATATGATAGATCTTCAGAGGGTGTATATTATGCTGTCCAGGTGTAATTTGTGTATCAGCTCTAATGGACGATCACCTTGAGAACTTATTAGAAATGCAGACTCGCAGGCATTAGCCCAGATCTAATGAACCACAGCTTTCATTTTAACAAGATTCCAGGAAGATACTGCACTGTAACAAGATTCCATTCATCGAATTGAATTGTAATGTTGCTGGTGTTCACCATATTGACACATCAGCTTTTTCAGTTTCACGTGTGTGCATGTTCCTGATTACCAGTGTCAGCTCTGGGGAGAAATAATCCTTCATGCTTGGCCTCTTTTCTTTGCAAGGTGTTCACATCTTTATATTTTTTAGTAGTCATGAGCTTGGTTGTTGGGACAGTGAGCTTGTGTATTTGTGTTTTATTATACCCAGATGTCTCTCATTCTCCTGGCTTATCCTTGCCACCTGTGAAGAAATTTTACACATTGCTCCTCTTTCAGTGAACTAGTAGCCCAACTATTT
Organism: Peromyscus melanophrys; assembly: GCA_902168415.1. Classification (NCBI taxonomy): domain Eukaryota; kingdom Metazoa; phylum Chordata; class Mammalia; order Rodentia; family Cricetidae; genus Peromyscus; species Peromyscus melanophrys. Next base: position 272 of record CABHPR010148943.1, on the reverse strand, counting down.
GCTCATTATTGGTTGGGTTGCTGGTTTCTAAGCACTTTTAGCCCTCCCCCTCCATTTTTTCACACGTGCTTCAAGGCAACACAATTTAAAGTCATCATTGAGCTTATTTATAAGCGATAAAGCTTCACTGAGTCTAACCTTAGGTTAACAGGGAAAAGGGGTGGTTTTGTTTGTGAAACAAGACATGACAAGTATTTCAGCAGCTCCACAACAGTCCATGAATGAACAGGTCATTCTGTGTAAAGTGTTCTCCATTCAGGAAACATAAAGGA
>CABHPR010148942.1:8753-46932 GCA_902168415.1 Peromyscus melanophrys | reverse complement strand
TGTGACACAGTGAGTCACACAGTCAACCCTTTTGTTCATAGATCTTTATTTGCAAGTGTTCATCGCAAAGAGTCATTGGTCTGGTTTGAGGCCTCTGGTTTTTGCTACGTTATTGACACTTGACCCTCATTGGAACTCCTCTTGGTTATCCTGCTGTTGCCCAGTGTTGTGAAAATCCTGCATCTTTGCATCTGTAAAGTCCCTTCACATGCCACAGCAGATCACAGGTGGGGTAGATGTTGAGGTGGGCTGACTCATAACCCTGTTTTGGGGTCTGGGTAGTTGCAGGGTTGGTCAGCCGGACTATTCTCCCTTTCCTCACCACAAGTGTGAGCTCACCTCTATTGCCCTGGTGAGTTCACTCCTTGCAGCAATGAGCACGGGGCGTGGCCAGGTCTCCTGCTCTCGTGTCCTCAGGGTTGGATTTCCCATACCTACACTTTCAGGGCCAGGTCTATTGTGTTGTCCAGGCATGGTGCAGGAGTCATGCTCCTGAGAGCCACAGCAGATGAGTAACAGGGCCAGCTCTCCTGCTCTTATGACCTCAGGGTCAGCTCTCCCACCTGCCTAAGACATTTATGGGTGGAGGCAGCATCTCTCTCCCACTCATGCTGCCACATGACAGATGAGTAATGGGGACAGCTCTTCCATGTTCACAATATCAGGGCTGGCTCTCCCACAGCTCTGCCAATGGGGTTGGCTCTATTGTGCTCCCCAGGCCAAGTGCAGGGGCTGCTCTCCTGAGTGTTGCACCTGCAGGCAGGCAGGGGCAGCTCTTCCACCATTCTGAACTCAGAGCTAGCTCTCCCACCTGCCTCAGCCATTGATGGGTGAAGAAACAGAGGGAACATCTCTCCCCTGCCCAGGCCATCTCATGACAGATGAGTAATGAGGACAGTTCTCCCACACTCACAAATTTGGGCTGGGTCACCCACACCTTCACCAACAAGATTGGCTCTATTAAACATTTTTTATTTATTAGCATTTAGATAGAGCATGCTTCTTGAATTTATCCAGTTACCTGATTTCTGGTCTCTGGGATATACCAATTTCCTTTCTTTAACATATTTTCTACTTTCCAGAATATTGTTTAACTAACTTTTCCACTGAAAGCTCACATAATATTATCTTTATTGTTTATAATGGTTTTGATTAAGATTTTTATTATTCACTAAATAAAATTTCAAAAAGAAGTAAATGTACATGTAGACATTAATGTTGAAATAGAACTGGAATTGGTAAGTACCTATTTGAAATGCTTTTTAAAATTATATCTTATTATGTAGTACTCAAAGTGATGATACTCATGGTCCACCTCTCAACTCTTTTGTATGATACTAAAGGTAATAGAGTTAACCACATAGTTTGCATAAGATTTCTAAGGTTAGTAATGGTAATGGATGGAGCCAGAAATGACCATAATACTCAAGGATTCAAGAAAATCCAGCTCGCATTTGCTTAATGTGACAATCTTTGTCATTTGTCCTATAGGAGCTTTGTAGTCTAGTAGAAGTTTCTATATCAACTTACGAATTTTGACTCATGCTTCTCTTGACTACTGAGTTAGAGGAAATGGAGCAATCATGTGAGCTGATACCAAGTCTTCCTAGAGATGGCATTTCTCATCTGTTAATGTTTACATGACAAATCTGGCAAATATCTCTCATTTCTGAAGAATTTAGTTAAATATAAACATTTACCCAGAAATATTTAAACCCATTTAGTAGGTTCTTTAAAGAAAATAAATTGCGTGTAACATTCCTAATTTTTGTTTAATTTTGCTTTGAATTCATTCTCTCTTTCTCCCTCTCTGATTTTCCTGAGGCAGGGTTTCATTTTATGTTCCATACTGGTGAGAAACTCAATATGGAGACCATGTTGGCCTCAAACTTGCAGCAATCCTTTTACCTCAGCCTGATAAATGATAGGATTGAAGGCAGAAGCCACCGCACCCACCTACTGGATTTTTATTTGAACTTCATTTGACTTACTTACTTCTTATCTAATTCTAAAAATTCTTGGATTTCTGAATATCATTCTATCCCTTTACAATACTGTTGAAAATACATTTACTTTATAAATTTACCTGTATCTTTTGTTATCAAACTGATGTCTTATTCTTTTTCATTCTTTGACTGTCTCATACATCTATATAATACATTTTAGTTGCTTTCAATTCTATTCTGTTCCTTCAGCCTCCTCCCTCTCTTGCTGAAACACCTTTTTAACAAGTCCCTTCCCACTTTCATATCTTGTGTATATATGTGTGAACTGCTGAATGTAACTAGAGTTGCTTTCATGAGCATGGGTGGAAAGTTATATACTGGATCATGGGCAACTTACCAGTGGATTAAACCACTGAAGAAAGTGATACCATTTCCAGCAGCCACCATTGACTGCATATAGCTCCTCAGGAATGGATACAGCCTCATGGGCCCCTTCTCAATACATGAAGAAGTGTTGGCAGACCCAACATTGCTCAGGTCTTAAGCACTTAACTACAGCTTCAGTGAGTTCATGAGCACAATAGCATTGTAATGTCCAGAAGACAGCATTTTACAACACTTTTCCCCTTACTCTAGATCTTATATTCTCTCTGCTCCATTTACTGTAATATTCATTGAGTCTTAAACAATGTGATATACTTTTCTAATGTAAGGCTGTGCATTCAATGATCACTTATTGACCAGTTATGAGGTCACTAACCACCACCCCATTGCAAAAGCAGGCTTCTCTGACCAAGTGTAAGAGCAGCACTGATCTGTGGTTATGAACATAAATATTGAGAAAACAGATTCACAACATGTCTATTTAGCAAAACAATAGTAGTAGGTTCCCCACTGGGGCTTCTGTCCTCTTCATTAACATGCTTCTGGTCAAATTTCTAATATTAGGTATGAATTCCTTCCTGCAGAGGAAGGCCTCAAATCTTATCAGAAAGCAGTTGGTTACATCACTATCAGTCACACCATTATTGTATTAGTGGGTACATCATGACTGATGGGTTGTATTGTAGCTCTTGTGGTCAACTGGGTAACCCCATTAATGACTCCACAGCAGCCTTTCTATCACCCTTGGGCATGATGAAAGCTAGGTAGCATGTTAGAAGCTTTCAGTTTATCTCTAGCTTGATTCCTCTCTGTTTGATTGCCAAAGTGTGCAAAATCTTCAGCAATAGGGCTTAACCATTTAAGTTCTAGTTTGTAACCAAGAGCAAAGTCAATAACCTGTTGTTTTATTCTCACTTAAAGCTAAAAATCTGTTTATTCATTTGCATTTCCAGTTATTTTACATATATTTAGATTTAGATCTTATAAAATCTAGGATAACTGGAGGCTACTTTAGATTTCATAAGGTATTTTGTAACTGGGTATTACTAACTACCACTATCCCATTCTTTAAAACCATTTTTATCACCTACAATTCTTTGTAAAGATTAGAGCCCCCAAGGTTTGTAACGATTTATGTGCCGATTAAAATAGGCTTAGTGTTTTCTCCTAGTGCTCCTGTGTAGTCCTCAAGTCTCAGTGTTTTTTTTGTTTTTTTGTTTTTTTTTTGTTTTGTTTTTTGAGACAGGGTTTCTCTGTGTAGCTTTGCGCCTTTCCTGGAACTCACTTGGTAGCCCAGGCTGGCCTCGAACTCACAGAAATCCGCCTGGCTCTGCCTCCCGAGTGCTGGGATTAAAGGCGTGCGCCGCTGCCCGGCGAATCTCAGTGTTTTAAAACAACAAAATTTATTTCCTACAGGGCTTGAGCTAAAAAGAGTTATGACCAAAGTTCAAAATGTGGTAAAAATTATAGTTATTTACTTTGCATTGATGCTAGAACTGTCTAGGAAAAAGGCTCACTTCTGCTCATGTTGTCTTGGGCAATGTAAGCTACATTACTATGACTTTTTTGAAAAATGAATAAAGAAGTGTATTTCTTTCATATGACCAGAAAGGAAAAAATATTGGAAAATCCAATGAATAGTTTCATATTACTATCACATTTCATGTAATCATGAAAACAATTATCAATCAGACAAAAAATGCCTGCGGCAAAACTACCCATTTGCTTTTAGGAAGGACATTGTACCATCTGGAATTGCATAATTAATTGGAGAAAGGAGATTTTAAAAATACAACAAAAATGAGAAAGAAATTTTGGAACAGCTGCATTTTGTGTGTTTTCTTTTTCTCAAAGGATTCTGGGAAATTACGTGGCAGTTCCTGATGTACTGGTACAGGCCTCAGCAGCTTGTCTAAATGTTTCAGACCTTTTGGGTTATATGGCCTGTGTCTTTGTTCTCATCTCTATCTTAAAATGCAAAATCATCCATAGGCAATGTGTTAATAGGTGTCATGGCTGTGTTCCAATAAAACTTCATTTACAAAAACACACAGATCTAACTGATGCATTTTGTGGACTCTGTGTGCTTGTTAGTTTTTGGTAACTTGAGATAAATTGTAGTCACATGGTATAAGTTAATCTCAATTGAGTAATTGCCTCTACCAGATTGACCTGTGGGCATGTCTGTGGGACATTTTCTTGATTATGATTAATGTGCCCATTGTGGGCAATGCCATCCCTAGGCATGAGAGCTTGGGCTGTAAAGAAAACAAGTTGAGCAAAACCCAGCAGAATCAATCCAGTAAACAGTGTTTGTCAATGGTCTCTGCTACAGTTCCTGCTTTTAGCTTCCTGTCTGATCTCCCTAGTAATAGACCTGAAAGTAACAGATAATAAAACCTTTCCTTTCCAAATCACTTTTTGTCAGTGTTTTATCCCTACAACAGAGAAGCAAATATAGACTCTGTTATAGAGAGTCTATATTTGGGTGTATGGTCATACTTCACAAAGCATCTACTAATGGCCAAATACAAGAAGGCACACTCTAAGACTATGAATGTGAACAGAGTTGAAACTAAAACATTCAATAGGATAGAAAAGAAAATATATAATTATACAGATAAAAATGTGTAACTTGATGTTAATTAATGTGTACATATATGTATATATCAAATCATCTTCTATGTTTTCACTGAAGAAAGTATCTGATTGAGACTCTTCAACTGAATAATTTATGTGCTAAAGCAAGTATGGTATCAATATTCTATATTTTGAAACAAATAATATTCAGAAAATCACATTTTATGCATATAATTTAAAAAGAAGACCAGAATACAATTTTGTAGATTTTTTTAATGAATGTATGAAAGGAATTTTATCTTCATATAGTCATTTTCTCCAGGAAATGATAAATTTCTAAGTGAAAAAAAATTTCTTTGCAGGCAGATATCGTCCTTTAGTGAGAAAAGCAATAAACAAAAGTATGGTATGGCACATATATAAAAAAGAAAAGACTTCTGGGCTTTTTTTTACAGAAACCAGATGTCTATGAAGCCATGAGAAAGAGATGTGATTAAAGCACTTCAGCATATTTGGAGGCTAAATTTATCTCTGTGTGTGTTATCAGAATCATTTGCTATGGTTGAATAAATTTATCAGTGAGGCATCTTTGTGATAAAGAAAGCCAAAGTGATCAAATTAGTCTTTCATTGATTTATAGAACCATGTCTAATTATATAATACTTCTCTTTGACAGAACTTTGATTTGGGAATAATATATGTGATAAAGAGTGATAAGAAGTGAGTTCTGCTTTGATGATTTATTTGAGTCATTCAAGATGAAGAATAACATAAATTATAAAGACAGGTGATCTAACTTGGGAAAATCAGAAAGTGAAACCAAAAATCAGGAAATAACTGCTTCACAGTTGGTGTTTCCTAATAAAGTGAAACATGCAGATATTGATAATCAAGGGATTCTCGCTATAGAAAATCTTGCTTTGTGGGAGACACAGAACTGAATATTTATAATAGTTTTGCTCATATTAGCCAAAGACAAATAAAAAATGGCATATGGAGGACCAATAATTATATACCATGTTTACAAAAGTAAAAGCTTGTTTTAGTAAATATGAAAATGTGAAACTACTTGCATTAATGTAAATTAAAATTATAATATTAAGCTAGGAATGAAATTTATCCAAGAATACTTACAATATTAAAATAGACTTAATTAACTCATACTTTTATGAATGGGAAAATTAAGTGTTATTTAGGAGTGGAGATACACACACACACACATATATAATAAAATAAAGTAAAGAATTGACTGACATTGAATTTAGGATACTAGTTAACACAAACAGTAGGGGAAGTGAATAGATGAATTTAGAAGTGATAAGGTATGAAGTATTTAAGGTTTGAAATTTCCTGCCATTTTTATCATAAAAAATTGTTGGGGTGTGTTCATTGTGCTATAGTGATGGCTTAAGATAATGTATTCAAATATGACATGTACTGTGATCATAGCTTCTCTACCCTCTCCCTTTTCGTCAGTCCCTCTTGACCCTTTCACTGGGCTCCTTCTTTCCCATTTCACTTTTCATTTCACCTATACACATCTTTTTTATGTATCTATACAGGTATAGAAGCCACAAGTGGAAAAAAATGTAATGTTTACTTTTGTGAGTTCAACTGGTTTTCTTTAAAATGACTATATACAGTTGCATCCATTATTATATCTAGGAAATGGCATCATTATATTCCTTATTATGGCCAAATAAAATTCTATTATGCATTCCATTGTACCATATTTCATATATTTATCCATTGATGGACACTGAAGATGAATCAATAACTTGGATTGTGAAGAATAAAGGCATATGTGAAAATGTGCTGGCCAGTTTTATTTCAATTTGAACACAAACTAGAATCATTTGGAAGGAAAGAACCTTAACTGAAAAAAAAAAAAAAAAAAAGATGCCTCCTATGATTTGCCTGTTAGTAAACCTATGGCACATTTTCTTGGTCAGGATGCTGAACTGGCAGGGCCCAGCTCACTGTGGGAAGTGCCAACCCTTGGCAGGTGGCCCTAGGTGCTTTAAGATAGCAAGCAGACTGAGATAGCCAGGAGTCAGCAATCCAGTAAGCAGCATCCTTCCATGGCCTCTACTTCAGTTCCTACATCCAGGTTCTGTCTTGAGTTCCTTCCTTGATTTCCCTCAGCAATGAAGTCTGACATGAGAGTGGTAAGCTGAAATATACCCTTTCCTCCCCAAGTTATTTTTGGTCATGATGTCTATCACAGAAATAGAAACTCTAAGTCAGCAAGTATCTCAGCAATATGTTTACTTAGAGGTATTGGGCTTATACCTAGGGTAGGGCTACTTTGTGGTTATTCAGCTTCCTCCATACTGAATCTTACAGAGCCTGGGCCAGCTAACATTTCCACCAGCAGCATATGGGTGGTCCCTTTTCCCAGTACCCTCACCCGCTAACTTTTGCTGTGGTTTGCTTCTTGCTATAGCACCTCTGACTGGGAAGAGATGGAACTGGAGTGTAGTTTTAACTTGCTTTTCACTGATGGCTAAGGATATAAACAATTTTAAACATATGTTTACTGTCCTATTGTGATTCATGTTTTTGGACTTGCCATGTTATTAGTTCATTTGGAGAGGCTTGTTTGTGTCTTGAATATTTAGATTTTGAAGTCTTCATATATTCTGAACAGATCAGATGTCTGGTTAGCAAGGGTTTTCTCTATAATGCAGGCTCTATCTTCAGTTGGTGGTCATACTGTGTCTATACTTATCTATTATTTTTGGTATTCAATTATTGTTAATTAATTAATTTCAGTCTATTGTGAATGGGATTATTTTCTTGATTTCTCTCTCAGTATGATTGTCATTAGAATTTAGGAACGTTTCTGAATTCTGCATGTTGATTTTATATCTCATGTCTTTACTGAGAGTGTTTAGTTTAAAGAGATTTCCAGGGTCTTTCAGGGTATGTCATGCATAAATTAAATTACTTTCAATTGACAATAATTTTACTTCTTTATGTTTTTACTTATACCTATTAATTTGGGTACATAGGTGTTTCAAAATATTATTCATTAATATCACATGCATTAGCACATTCAGTTGCATCAATATTTTATATTAGAAACTACAGAGAAGTTATGGCACTCTGAAATATTACATTAACTACATTTATTCTGAGAAAACTAAATTGCAAGAAATAGACATGTTAGCCATATATCTTTCGTCAGCTGTGTCCCTCACATGCATACATACACAAACACAGCAAAAATACTTTTTCCTTTTGCCCTAAATGCAATTTACAGCAGTTTAATGATAAATATCTTAACATAAGCAATCAACCAACTTAATTGATCGAAATCCCATTCTCTGCTGCCGAAGCCATTCGTTTCTCCCTATGAGCTCGTGGGGTAAACACAGTAAATCTTGTGCTGTAAACTCAGCATGGCAGGCATAATATGAGCAAAATTTATGGGATCTACCTTAGAAATTATGTGTTAGGCTTGAAGGAAGCTTAGCTTGACTTGGGAAAAAAATGGAAAAGTCAGAAGAAGAAAGAGTATCACAAATCTCAGGAGGCAAAATCACCTGAGAAACAAAATGAAAAAAGGCATATTACTGAATTTACTGACTGAGAAGCCCTATGTGTCTTCTGTACTCCAGGAAATATGCTAGTTTTAGTGCAAAGTTATGCGAAGAAAGATATATGATACTTGTCAGAAAAAAATATTTGAAACAGGTAGTTATTTTTTACCCCTCAACTCGATCCTAAAGAAATTACAGATGCAAATAAGTAAATTGAGAAACTATTTTACGACTAGCAGCAAAAGTTCTGTTAAGAGAAGAAAGCTCTCTTGGACAGGGTGAGTGTATTGAATGTTTTAGGGCCTTGTGTGGAAGGTTATTGGGAAGGTAGCAAGAGAATAAATTGTAGAAATACTCTTTAAATTCTTCTTCTCCTGTGTTGAGGGAGGGGCATGTCTTCCCTTATGCCTTATGGCAGGATTCTCACACCCTGACATTTTCTCTTGTAATCTTGCTACAGTATGAAGTTAGGCTAAACAATTAGACATGGATGTCTCACCCTGTAACAAACCTCTTGGGCTGATATAGATGAGTTAAAAACTACCTCTTCACAAATACTAATTTTCTATAATGGCTTACATTTGCAGTGACAGGGAGAATTACTGAAAGTAGAAACACTGGACCCTATAGAAGAAGTACTAAAAGCAACCATAAGAGTTAAATTAGATAGAGAAACATTAACTAAAAAGAGGAGACAACAACAGGGATACTGGAGCGCAGGATTCAGCAGTAGAAATGTTGAGCACAGTGGGTATAACGAAGCAGATAGGCATGTGCCCTTAGTCGGTGTGGGTATAATGATCAGAAGAAGGTTGTTTCAGAGAGAATGAATGAATAAAATATTAGAAGTCTAAGAAGATGAGCACATTTCTTGAGAGTCCATGCTTATAAAATGAAGAGGAAGACATTCTTAAAGAAAATATGAGATAAAATTCTTGTCTTTAAATAAAAATAGAAAATTTCAATTTTAAGAGGGGCTAAAAATGTCAAAAGATAAACATAAGGAAATTATAAAAGGGAGTCAATTATAAATTGCCAAAATGAAAAATGTAGTGTCTAAAATTAAATGACTAGGATGGACAAGATGAAAACCCAGTGATCTTAAGGCAGATGAAAACCAATCATTCAACTTTTTCTAAAAAAAGGAAAAAGGATTAAACATGAGTTGTTATTCTCAGAAACAAGCTGTGGTCATCTTAAAGATTGTTCAAGTATGACTGGGTAATTTGAACTCATTTTTGGAAAGTACTGAGATGTTTCAGAGCTTGTGTTTACCGACCCTCAGTTCAAATTAAATATAGAAATCTATAAATCTAAACTTATGATTTGCATATAACACAGAATTATATGGTATTTGTCTTTCTAGGCCTGGGTTTCCTCACTCAATATAACATTTTTCCAGTGCCATCCATTTTTTTCCCCAAATTTCTTATTTTTACAGCTGACAAAAAATTCATTGAGGCTGGGCGTTGGTGGTGCACGCCTTTAATCCCAGCACTCGGGAGGCAGAGGCAGGCGGATCTCTGTGAGTTCGAGGCCAGCCTGGGCTACCAAGTGAGCTCCAGGAAAGGCGCAAAGCTACACAGAGAAACCCTGTCTCGAAAAACCAAAAAAAAAAAAAATTCATTGAGTATATGCACCACATTTTCATTATCTGTGTATCACCTGAGGAACATCTAGGCTGATTCAGTTTCCTAGCTACTATAAAAAGAGCCACAATGAATGTGGTGTACAATTATCTCTGTTGCTGGGTATGGAGTCCTTTGAGGATATGGAGTCCTTTCAGAAATGGTATGGCTGGATCACACGGAGTTATTTTATCTTTCTCAGAAGCTTCTACACTGATTTTCATAGTGGTTGTACCAACCTATATTTGCACCAAAACTGAATAAGGGTTCCCTGTCCCCACACTCTTGTTACCATTTGTTTTCTTGGTGACAGCGATTCTGACTAGAATGAGACTGAATCTCAAAGTACTTTTGATTTCCTTCCTTTCTTTTTCTTTTCTTTTCTTTTCTTTTCTTTTCTTTTCTTTTTTTGAGACAGGCTTTCACTATGCAAACCTGGATGCCTGTAACTTGCTATGTAGATCAGACTAGCCTCAAACATACAGAGATCTACATGCCTCTGTCTTTCAAGTGCTGAGAGTAAAGGCATGAGCCACTATGTCTGGTTTTCATTTTTCTGATATCTAATAAGCCTTCACATTTTCTCAAATATTTATTTACTTATTTACTTATTCAGAGACAGGGTATGCCGGAGACAGCATATGAAAAGCCTGATGTGTTGCCAGTGGAATTTGTGCTGGAGGTACCCGAGAATAAGGACATCGATCTCTGCGGGCCTGCCCCACTGGATATTTTACAAAGCCTGCCCTAAATGCAATTTACAGCAGTTTAATGATAAATAACATAAGCAACCAGGGAGAAAACAACCCTTGTGTCCCGAGGGCAGACTTTATGACGCATGCATGTCATGTTCTCACCCATCCAACTGTTACTGGTTCTTGTAACCCTCCTACTCTGTTTGCTCTTTATGACTTTCTTTTTCTCTCTCCTGCAGTGGCTTCCGTGACATTAGAAATGATACTGAGATGTGACAATGGCGGGAGTTAGAGCTGCCATGCAGGTCACGGGAAAACCCAGAAGGCTGGTAGCAGAAAACTGTCTATGGAGTGACATACAGATAGGACAGAAGACAAGAGCTGTCCAGAACTAGTTAGAAGACAACCTGATGAATTACAGAGAGATGAAGAAGGGCTTAGGCTGAGAGGAAGCTGGCAGTCTGGCACCTTAAATCATTGCTTGTATTTCTGTGCTTTCTAAGAAACCGCAGTAGATGGCCTCTGGGTGATAACCTCAGATGTTCTGATAATAATTAACCTGTGGAAGAATAGGCTGGTATGCTTTGCTTTCTTCCTGGGAACTTCTATGTGCAATCAAGGGGCACAGGGTACACTTTGCTGATTTACAAAAAGGACTTTTGAAACTATTGTGAAGAACCCAATCATCTGTTGAATTTTCTCATCCCCTATTTCCTTGTAGTATTACAATGAAAGACTGGGGTTGAGTCAGATATGGAGAAGGCAGAGAAGACGCACATCTCCAGATCTGATAAGACTCGTCAGCTTGCACCAATTCGTGTGTCTGAGTCTTTTCTCGTGCCTGTCAGACATCCCTGCCCTTCGAGACCCTCGAAACTGCCAAGGCTGATCCCAGGCAAGGGTACACCATGACCAAAAGCAATTTGAATTACTTACTATTGAATATATTGAAGAGGGGTGAGGATTGTGAACACCTGGTCTTGTTCCTAATTTTAGTAGAAATGCTTCTAGTTTTCCTCTATTTAGCATAATAATGATAACTATGGGTTAGCTGCATATAATCTTTATATGTTGAGCTATATTCCCTTTATCCTTATTTTTTATACAGTTCTTATGAAGAGATGCTGTATTTTGCCAAAGACTTTTAATGAATTTATTGAAACTATCATGTGATTTCTGATCTTGAGTTCCTTTATTTGGTGAATTATGTTTATTAATTTGATGAACTATCACTGTATCTATAGAAAGCAGCCAACTTGATCATAGTGAATGACGTTTTGATGCATTCTAAATTTAGTTTTTGCAAGTATATTATTTTTTGCATTTATGTTCATCAAGCAGATTGGACTATAATTTTCTTTTTTGTGGTTTATTCATCATGCAAATTACTTTCTGATATCCAATTTATCAAAAAAAGGAAGAAAAAATAAAATATTTTTGAAGCAAATGAAAATGTATATAAATATAACAAAGCCTGTGAGATGTGGAAATTTAATCCTTGGGGAGATTGTTATAGTCATCAATATCTACATCAAAAACAAATCAGTCACTCAAGGAACTAGAAAATAAGAACAAACAAATCCAAGTTAGTAAAGTGAAAGAAATATTAAATGTCAGTGCAAAAATAAACAAAATGGAGAGTTAAAAACATACAAAACTGTACACTGGTTTGTCAAAACACAAAACAATAGGAAAAATAATTTGTTATTATCAATGTATTAATTGAAAGTAATTTGTATATTCCACTTATTGAAAGAAATTTCAGAGAAGTTGCACTGTAAAGAACCTTCCTTCATAAAATAAAAGACTTTTGGTAAGAATGACAATGGCTTTCTACTTGTAACTGGATAAAGGAGTGGGATGTCATGGTCACTATTATTGAGCATTGTCTTGAGATGGTGCCTTGAGAATGAAAACAGAGGGGAATAAATGGTACAGATCGGAATGTAAGTTTTAGTAATGATTCATGCATAGACTTGTGTAAAACTGTATAACACATGACAATGCTAGAATGTACTATGTGAACTCAGTGAGATTTTCGGATAACTGATTATTCATTAAACAAAAGAAATTGTGTTCCTATGCATTGGAGACAATATTTTAACAGTGTCTCCTTAAATTCATACTGCCATTTTTACAAGATGATCTTACCTGTAAAAAAATAAAATAAAAAGGTCTTTAATTAACAGAGTCATTAATCTATAGAAATAACTGCTAGGAAAATAAAGCTAAAATAGGATATCCCATGTTTGTGTGTTCGAGATTAAATATTTATATGAGTTCTGTTTCTATAAATTGATCTGTAGATTCAATATAATTCCAATAAAATTCAGGTGTTTTGAGATTTGTTTATTTTATTTTATTTTTTTACTTTATATATGAATGTTCTTCCTACATGTCTGTGCACCATATGAATGCAGTACCCACAGGGACCAGAAGAGGGCATCTGATTCCTTGGTGTAGCTGGAGTTTTTCTCTCAGGTCCCGCCAAGCCCGGCAGCCCACTTATAAAATAAACACACAGATGCTTACATTATTTAAACTCTTTGGCCTAATGGCTCAGGCTTCTAGCTATCTAGTTCTTACATCTTAAATTAACCCATTTCTATAAATCTATACCTTGCCACACGGCTCGTGGCTTACCAGTATCTTACATGTGGCTTCTCATGGCGGCAGCTGGCAGTGTCTATCTGACCCAGCCTTCCTGTTCCCAGAATTCTCCTCTTTGCTTGTCCCTCCTATACTTCCTGCCTGGCTACTGGCCAATCAGCATTTTATTTATACAGAGCGATATCTGCAGCACCTTGGATCAGGAGTTTTGGATGATTGTTAGTCACCATGTGGCTGCTGGGAATAAAACCTGGAAGTGCAGCCAGTGCTCTTTCCCCTTGAGCCATCTCTTTTACACTACCTGCATCTACTCTGCACCAAATTCAGTTTTAAAAGAGATTTTGACAAGTAATTGCTAAGGTTTGCTCAGAAAAAGAATCTATTAATACGAGAATAATGTTGAAGTAGGAAGTTTACATCATAGAAACAAATGCATTCAGAGAGATACCGTTGGTGTCAGATGGAGAATGGTCAGAGTAGAGGACCTGGAAGTAGATGGTCATTTATGCAAACCAAGAGAAAGGAAAGAATAGTTATTCAAAAGATAAAGATGAGAAATTGGTTAGACACAGGGAATAAAGCATAAAGTAATGATTGACCCTTGATTCATATCATAACTCAAATAGTGCTTACTTTCAGATATAATATATAAAAACAAAAATTAAACTTGACACTTATAGAAGATAGTACAATATATACACATATAACTCTCTCTCTCTGTGTGTGTGTGTGTGTGTGTGTGTGTGTGTGTGTGTGTGTCTGTCTGTCTGTCTGTGTGTGTGCAAGTGCAGTGTTTGTGGTCCATGCACATGAATGTGTATGCCTGTGCTTACAAATGCAGCAACCCATTGTGTGACAAGACTCTTACTGAGGAGACATAACACATATGTCTACTCACCCTAGGTAGGGAGTAAAGGGACATTAGCCCACTTGAACATGTGGCTCTGGCAGGCCTTGCCCTTCTCCCCATTCCCTCTGTCTTGCTAAAAATTGTTAGATTACAATCCTAAAGCTAAGAACCAAGGTCTATTCCCTTATTTGACCATTTCTTCCTCCTGTGGCTGACTACCAAAGTCTAGCAATCAGAAACCCCATTTGATTCACCTAATTAACATGCCCAATTAAAATGAAACACTTCATCCTAACATGAGGATTCCCCCTTTACCTTTTTAAACCACCATTTGCCTATGTGCCACATCTGTCTCCTCTCTATCCAGAGGCAGTCCTTTGTCCCTCTGGGACAAATATCCCTGACCCCTTTTCCTTCTCCCCTTCCCCATCTCCCTCATCCTCTATCTCCTTTAGCTTCATCCTAGCCCATTCTAACACAGACCTCCATTTTTCTCTTAAGAAGGACACATGCAAGGTCATTTGATGCTGTTTTTCTGCCTGCATCAGAAAGCAGCCACTTTTCTTCCCCACTTAATAAAGGATTTTTCTGTGAATACAGGTGTTTGGGTATGGTTTGTGCCCGAGATTGTGTGGGAGTCCCCTTCAGGGAATACACAACAGACCATCCAAAGTATGCATACCATTAAAGTCCGGCTTGGTGAACCATGAATCTTACTGTGATTTCTTACAGGAATATGGATGAAGGGTTACTTATAGGAGCAAAAGAGACTAAAAAACAGCTATATCACCAAAACCCATCCCAGCATAGGTGACAGCTCACAAAACCTGAGAAACTGGAGCATACTGCACAGCCTATAAGACGCTCAACAGGTTGGAGAGTGTCTATTCCAGGTAACCCAGTTGGTCTAAATCTCTTTCAGGCAGCTCGGCTGGTTTCTGCTTCTTACATGAGTTAGTATCATCTCAGAGTCTTCTCTTCAAGTTGGTTTGTCTGGGAGTGACTTTCAGCAGTCTTGGGGAGGTAGAGAACTGGAAAATCTGTTCAGTTCCAGGGACTTCCTGAAGCTATTCTGAGTTGTTTACCTTCTGGCTTAAGAAACTTTCCTACAGGATGGAATGTTTCAGTCTCAGAGGAAACGGTTACACAATAGACCAGAACAGGATGTCAGGTGTCTTCCTCTAATGCTCCTTGTCATTGTCTTGATAAATGGTCTCTCTCTGAAATGGAAAGCTGTCATTTCAACTCACTGGCTCTAGCCGTGAGTTCTCAGGATCTACCTATGTCTGCTTGCCAATGCTGAAATTACAGGCAGGCTGTGGCATGTCCAGCCTTTTACATTTGTCCCAGGAATTCAAACTTTGATCCTCACTCTTGCATAGCAAGTTCTTCTTGCCCACTGAACTATCTCCCTGTGTCCCAATACATTAAATTTAAAAGAAATGAAAGTATATTGTATGTAAAACCCCTTTTATTTATAGATATTATTTATAATATACAAATATAAGTTACAGTCTTGTAGATACATATATGTGACAAATTTATGCATGTAAACCTATGCATATATGTGTGTATAACATATATGTATGCCTAAATTTGTTTATAGTATTTGTATGCATATGATGCACATATTTATGATATGATTCCAAAATAGAGGAAGAACTGTATCCTTAGGCCTTCTTGAAAGGCATTAAATATATTTGGTCTTCATAAATATGCAATTCCAACCTAAAAATAAGGAACTGTTTCACACAAAATAGTACACTTTAAAATCAAGATTTGTCAAGGGTGTGACCTGATAGTCTTTGATAGTCATCACAGTCTTCACTGGTGGGAATATTAATACCTGTAATGACAAAATATTTGGCTATCTTTCATGATATTAAAATACACCTGCTCTCTCACCAATGCCTAAAATGCATTAAAGCATGCTTCTAAAAATGAAGGCACATGCAAGACAATTCAGTGAAGCTTTGTAAGTAGTCTAAAGTGGAAGCAATCTAAATACCCATCAGTGGAAGAATGGATAAACACATGGAGAGATATGTATACCTCTTCCAGTGCTTCTCAGAAGTAACAATGGCCAATGACAGAGTGCATATAATGCTGGTTTATATGAGTGAAATTCTAGGACCTGCCATACTTCTCTGTGAAGCCAGAGATGAAAACTACAGGTGACTGTGAGGTTCGCTTTCAAGTGGCTTATGCACAATTAGTTGATGAATGAAAGTAGGTATTCAACCTAATTTAGGTGGTAATTATATGGGTGTGCACATGCATTAAAGCTTAACAAATTTTATAAAACTCCACACAATGTAGATACATGTACATACACTAAAACACATAGTCCACTTTATTTTATGGGTTTCTGTAAGCCAGCCCTGACACCCCATTTCTTTTCCTTTGTCAGCTGTATAGTATATTTTTGTATTAGTTAAAAATAAATTAAAATGTAAATCTACTTAAAAGAGAATAATTAGTTACTAGATGACCCCTGTCTGAAGACAATTGAGCTAGGCACCAATGTAGTCCCAGGAGACGGCCAGTTCAGGCTATGTATCTGCTATTGCTAGGAATCTTAGCTGGGGTCATCCTTGTAAATTCTTAGGGGATTCCCTTGTGCTCGGTTTTTATCTGACCTCAAATTGTTCCCCCTTTCCAGTAATATCTTTCAGCACTCCCCTGCCCCAACTCTTATCACTCATGTTCTCATCCCCACCTGCCCTCAGTCTACCCATGAAATGCCTTCTATTTCCCCTTCACAGAAAAATCTGCATGTCCCCCCATGAACCCTCCTTGTTACTAAGCCTCTCTGGGTCTGTGGATTATAGCATAGCTATCCTTTATTTTACAGCTAATGTCCACTTATGAGTGAGTACATACCATGCTTGTCTTTCTTGGTCTGGATGATTTTTTTTCCTAGTTCCACCCATTTGCCTTCAAATTTCCTGGCATCTTTGTTTTTAACAACTGACTAATACTCTATTGTGTAAATGTACCACATTTTCTTTATCCATTTCTCAGCTGAGGGACAGAAGAAAGGAGCAAAGGATTGTAGGAGCCAGAGTGGTCAAGGACACCAGAAGGAAACTCATAGAATCAACTAACTTAGGCTCAGAGGGCCTCACAGAGACTGAATCAACAACCAGGAATCCTGCATGGGACTGACCTAGGCAGGCACCCTGCATATATTTTACAATTGTGTAGCTTGGTCCTTTTGTGGGAATCCAGGGCTGTCTCCAACTTTTTTATTGGCTTTTTGGACCCTATTCCTCATACTGGGTTGCCTTGCCCAGCCTTAACACATGGGAATGTGCTTAGTCTTACTGCAACTTGATGTGGCATGTTTTTTTGATACTCATGGGAGACCTGCCCTTTCCTAAACAGAAATGGAGGGGGAGTGGATTGGGTGGTGGGAACAAAGGGGGTGGGGAGACTGGGAGTAAAGGAGGGAGGGGGAAACTGCAGCCAAAACATAACACAAATAAACAAATAAATCTACTTTTTAAAAAAAGTAAGTCATTTTTGTGGGTCTTGTCATTTCTCTGGCCTAATTGAAGCTTCACAGAATTCATGCCCTTTATGATGAACTGATCCAAAATTATGCCCCCAAATTCATGAGTTTCTATTGAATGGAACTGCATGTTTCTTAATCATTTATGTCCAGCATGTAGAGTGCTTCACAAGGCTCCCTATTATATTATGATTATCATATTCCACTTAACTACAGGGCACATTGAACTCCACCTGTGTATGGTTGTAGCTTCCTCTACTTTTTCCTGACCTGCAATTTTTGTTGATTAGCAGTTCCAACTGGTTCACACTCATTTTCTTCCTCTAGATCATTTATAAAGATTAAAATCAGAAGAGATCCAAAGACTGGATAATGTGGTACCTTTTGTCAGGATGTCAGCCTAAATATGCTCTCAATATGTAAGTGTTTGTCTGTTAACGATGAAATAAGGTAAAGTAAAGTATCTACTTCAGTAAGTTGGTAGGAGAGGATTAGGTTCAAGAGTTAACAAAAAAAAGTGTAGGTCCAGAATCCATGGCAACAAAGAAACTCTCCTGTTGGAAACAAGCTAAAAACAGCTTTTACAGAGTCTAATTATTAGAATAGAATACCTATAAATTGCAAGTCATTGTGACTACATTGTAGTCAAGGATTTACTAAAGATGTGGTACATCAGATTACCAGAAAGAAAGAGGCAGTTAATGTTACTATTACAGAGATTTGAAGATGCTACTGAGGATCATACAGAGCAGGGGCAGTGGGTAGTTGAGCTTGTCTGGTACAGAATTTGTTTCTCTTGTAGCTCAGCACAGAGATGTTCAATATCTTCATGCTTTGATTAAGTGGAGAAGGGCTGTGAATTTGAGACAGTCTCTCAAATGGCTGTCAGCTTGAATTGACATGGGTCATTACACACAGTTGATGTTTGTGCAATGTATTCTATCATGTAAAATGGGGAACAAATGCATTCCTCATATGTTTTTCTTTCAGTACCAGCCAATCTTTTCTGATTCTTCCCTTAAATATTTGCCAAGTCACCTTCTCTTTGCATTCCCCAACACTACTATCTTTGTTTAGAATCTATCATTTCTAATGAGTATAATAACTCAAGATTTGTATTTACCCCATGTTATTTATTTCACAATACTGTAAATGACAATGGAGATAACTGTTTTGGCTTCATGTCTGTTTTGATACAATATCCTTATAAGAAGCAACCTCAGGGATAAAGGGCTTATTTTTAGGTCAAAATTCCAAGTTACTGCCTGTCATGAGGGAAGTCAGTGGGACAGGAAGCTGAGGAAGCTAGTTATATCCTCGTTCAAGAGCAGAGTAAGAATTAATGTGTCACACACACTTGCTTGCTTTTTGCATTCTGCTTGATTTCTCCACTGTTATAGAGTTCAGGAATCCTCAACTAAAGTATATTTACATATTTTTTGCTATGTTATTCACAACTTCACTGACATGCACACGCAGGTCTTTCTCTGACATCCCTGGATTTCTGTTGCTTCTGTAATGTATCTGATCAGTTAAACCCCACCTGTCTTATTACCTGTGGTTCCTTATCAAGAAATTCCATTAATTCTTTAAAGATCAAACTTGGGTGATAATTCTGTTATGCCATCACCTTAGGTCTGTGTTACAAAGGACATGTTTTCTACAGCTACTCCTTTAGAACTATGCCTGCCTTGTTAACTAGGGTATCGTCTGTAATCTTATTTTTTTATTATATACGTAAGTCCTCTGCTGGAGACTAGGGGCCTGATCTCAAGACTAAGGGTGTGACTTTCTTGACTTTGTATTTGAATCAGAGTTAAAAAAAAAGAAAATAGTAAAATATATATATATATATAAGAACTAGGCAATCTGATCCCAGGCCACATCGCTGGAGGAAGCCTTCACTGCCCAAAGGCCAGGCTAGCATTCTAAACCCCAGGTAAGACCAGAGCCCCACCCCACCCATGCCTGCTCAACATAACCCCAACCACCCCTCCAACTGTCATGACATCCCAGCCCATAGCACTGGTGAAAGCCTGACCTTCCCGCAGGGGCCAGGCCAACATCCTGAACCCTGAGTAATATTGATCCCCAGTCTGCCTGCACTTGCCCAGACTGCGCTCTTCTCTTCTCATCACCATATCCCAGCCTCTTCTCTTCTCATCCCAGCCCACACCTCTGGTAGAAGCTTTCCACCCCATCATAGGCCAGGAAGATTCCTGATCCCCAGAGACCACAGCAGTATCCTGAACCCCAGAGACTAAGCCAACACTCTGAAAAACAGGCAGAAGCCTTCTACCCCACCAGAAGCCAGCCCAGCATCTGAACCCCAGAGGACCCCCAGACAGACTCAGTGGTAACACATATGTAGCCAGAACTTTGGTCCCAAACATGGGCAGCAACTCTCTGTTAGACCAGAGGCCATCCAGGCCATCAGACATCCAGCCCCAAATGCAGGTGGAGACCCTCTGCTCAACCACAGGAGCTAGGATATAGAAGATAAGAGAGAAAACAGAAATCAAGGAAGATAATATCTATCCAACAAAGACAACTATAGAAACTGGCACCTAGACATACAATCACTCCAAATCCAGATGCCTAAATGTCAGTGTAAGAACACAAACAATAACAGCCAGGGCAATATGTCACTACCAGTGCCCAGCCATCCCACTATAGCAAGCCCTAAATATTCCAACACAGCTGAGGCACAAGAAAAAAAACATTAAACCAACTTTATGATGATGATAGAGGTCCAAAAAAGAGGGGATGAAAATCTCCCTTGAAGAAAAGGAGGAAAAGACAACCAAAACAGTGGAGGAAATGAACAAATCCCATAAAGAAATAGAAAAAAAAAGCCAAGAAAAAAACAAGCAGGTGAGAAAACTATTCAAGACATGAAAATTAAAATAGAAGCAATAGAAAACACAAACTGAGGAAATTCAGGAAATGAAAAATCTGGATAGGAGAACAGGAATTATGAATGCAAGCATCATCAACAGAATTCCAGATGGAAGAGAGAATCTCAGGCATTGAATATATAATAGAAGAAATACATTCATTGGTCAATGAAAATGTTAAATCTAAAAACTCCTAACACCAAACATCCTGGAAATTCGGGAAACCATGAAAACACCAAACCTAAGAATAATAGGAATAGAAGAAGGAAAAGAGTCCCAGCTCAAACACTCAGAAAATTTATTTTAAAAAAATCATAGAGAAGGTTTCTCTAACATAAAGAAGAACATGTCAAAAATGGTACAAGAAGCTTAGGGAACACAGAACAGTCATGTAGTGGATATCTGTTTTACCTATGACCTTGAGGTACAGGCTCTTGAGATATAGCAAGTAACTGTTCGTTCTAGCTATAACCTTGAAGTACCTGCCCCAGGGTGTGGCCTTGGGGTACCCTTAAGACCTGAAATGGATGTATGCCACTCTCTTCTCTCCCACATGGGCTTGGGTGGTGGGAACTAACTCAAGCAACAGAACAGCCAGTTCTGACTCAGTCTATCAGGACCTTGTGACAATTCTCTTATTCTGTTTTTGTGAATTTTCTTTCCTAATAAATTCCTTTTACCTGATAAGCAGACTCCCATGGATTTCTTGCATTATCTGGCATCCAACCACGTGGATCTGAATCTCATGTGCCCCTATGGAGGCTACTTGCATAACTGAATCCTAATGCCTGTGGGCAGCTGCTGGTGAGTTTCTCTGCCCTGTAGAGCCTGCACACAGCTCAAACCTTCCAGGAGCTGCCTGACCCCTGCTCAGGTGACCACCTGCATATGGCAGCTGTGTGGGAGCCTATAGGCCAGGTAGTTCACACAGCATGTGAGCCAGGCACTCCCAAGCCAGGTGGCTCATGTAGCAGCATTTCTTGTAACCACTGTAAGAAGCACATGCATTCAGTGGCAGATAGAGCACCATGTCAGAGAGAAGGTTCCTGTACTAGGTGCCTTCCTGGTTCTGTGCTTGTAGTGGCCAGATCAAGTCACAGCCCTCCACCTGGTAAGAGATCGCCAGCAGACTGTTCCTTTACTTTTAAATCTGTTCAGTGTAGCTGCTGCCAACTCAATCTTCGGAAATTCCTGCCCCTGCTGCTGCCATCATCGTTCCATGCACAGCTGCTGCCATTGTGTGTGTGTGTGTGTGTGTGTGTGTGTGTGTGTGTGTGTGTGTGTGTTACTTCATTTGTTGTGGTCCAGGCAGCCCTTCTTAGTACTCATTGGTAGAGGCTGCCTGGGTTAGTGTTTGATTCACAGGAGCCCATTCAGGAAGCTGAGTCAGCTCACATCAGACTTGTTTTGGTACTACACCTACTGGCAAAACATCAATACTATATGCAAAAATCATATAATGAACCAGCCATTGGCCAACCTGGTTAATTACATCTGGAATATCTGGACACTTAGGGCAATCTTTCAAGGATCTTATCTTAGGTAAATTACTTGATAATTTTACATCTTAAACTAATTAATAAATGAAAAAAAAATTCTTTCCTTTACAAATTTTAAGTATTTCTTACACCATGGCAGATAATGTAACCATTCAGGAATTTAAGAATTTCTTTGTTTATACTGTGGATGAAATTTTATAAGACATATACAACTTTCCTGGGATGTATACAACTTTTGCCATAATGCCAATTAGCATAGTAATTTATATCATATCATTAAAAAATGGTTTAATAACAACACCAAATATAAGACATTAATGAGACTGATATAGACTTTGCAAAGTGGTAATGAGAGCTTAAAGAAAAGGATACATTCTCTGGAATCTGCTAATGTACCACATGAACTTCAGTCCACTAATAATAAATGGACATCCAGACTTAATTCAATTGAAAATAAATATGAAAAACTAATGGATAACTCAGTAAGTCTGCAAAGAAATATTAATGATATACAGATAATTTCTCAGGAGGAATGATCATTAGGAATTGATAGAATGAAATCTTTGGAATCATATGTTTATGATAAACATAAAAAATATTTTGATTCCATGAAGTCACTGGAATCATTTACAGTACAGGAGGTATAGAGTTTAGAAAAAGCTATGGTTAATCGATTTCAAGCTTTGGAAGAGTCTGTTAGAAATGATAATAAGAATGCTAACAAGCAAAAGGGAAAAGCCAGAGAGGTCATAACATTACCAGTGCCTTGCAGAGTTAGAGATAACTTACCAAAAGTCACTTCCCATTATGATATATACCATTTAACAGTGTGTGAACAGCCAGTAACTGATAAATAGCCTGAAGGGTATGTAGAATATATACAGAAGCCTATACTTATGAGAGATTTAAAGAACATCAAGCTGTAGTTACCTATGGTATACCTTCAACATATGTGAAACAGATGCTAAATACGTGGTCTTCAAGACTGGAATCAGTATCAGCTGTTTTAGAATATAACCAGCAATTAAAATGGAAAAGCTGATTGAGAGAAGAAGCTAAGGCTTTTGAGCAGCAAGGTAAGATTAGAGGTTTTGAAATCTCCTAAGATCAAATCCTTGGTGAGGGCTGATTCACTGACAAAGATGCACAATTTTTCTTGATGAGCATACACTATCTATATGCAGTACAGCAGCCTTAAATGCTTGGGAAAAGATTTGAGAATCAGGGAATACAAGTTATATACAAAGGTCTTCCAGGGATAAAAGGAAACATTTACTGAATTCTTACAAAGACTGACCAAGGCTATAAACAAGGCATTATTAGACCAAGAATTAAGACAGGTATTAATTCAATCTTTGGTTTTTGAAAATGCTGATATAGGATGCAAAAGGATACTTGCACCTTTCAAGATAAGATCAGCACCCATAGAAGAATGGATTCAACACATAATAAATGTTGAATTTCTTAACTATGGTGATAAGGCTTAGATAGGAAAGGCTATTTCCAGATATATAAAGAGACATCAATGTGCCAAATGTTTTAACTGTGGTAAACCAGGCCATATAAGAAGAAATTGTATACAGGACACTCCTAGAAACAATGCTTCTTCTAGAAATGATCCAAACAGGAGATTGAAACCTTCTAGATTATGCAGAAAGTACAGCAAAGGCTGACATTGGACCAATGAATGCAGATCAACAAGAGACATAATAGGCAACCCTTTGCCATCAAGAAACACCTTGGGTGGGCCTCTCAGTCCCCAGATAGAACATGGTCCAGTCATTTTCAGTCACTGTGGAGGAAATTCCTCTCCAGAAGAATTAAATAATCCAGTGCCTAATGTAAAGAACAATGCTGCACTGGAT
Organism: Peromyscus melanophrys; assembly: GCA_902168415.1. Classification (NCBI taxonomy): domain Eukaryota; kingdom Metazoa; phylum Chordata; class Mammalia; order Rodentia; family Cricetidae; genus Peromyscus; species Peromyscus melanophrys. Next base: position 22,919 of record CABHPR010148942.1, on the reverse strand, counting down.
GATAGAAGAGCTTTAATACATGGATCAAAAACTCCAAAAACACCATAGAACAAACATTTTGGCAGACATTCACAAGTGAACAAATACCAAAACTTAGAGTAAGAGTAAATAACCTTGTTTTGGAAGGTTTAATGGACAAAGGTGTAGATGTAACTATAATTACATCAAAATCATGGCATCTAAATTCGCTTCTTCAAGAGGTAGATGTCCAATTTCTAGAACTTGGAATCCTATCTCAGGTAAAACAAAGTATGAGATGGGTTGAATGCATAGGACCAGAAGGACAGAGTGGAAGGCTGAAGCCATATGTGGCTAATGTAGCAGTGATTTTATGGGGCAATGATCTACTACAGCAATGGAATACCCAGATTAATATTCCTGCAATCTCAGAATCAGAACATAGACCAATTCATGTTTCTGGGAATAATATTATAAGACAATATAAAAAAAAACCACCAACCATTTAGGCTGTACATAAACAGAGAACAACTGCCATTGAACTCTCAGAGGTACCAATGACCCTACCTTTAAAATGGCTAACTGATAAATCTGTCTGGGTTGTACAATGGCCTATGACACAAGAGAAACTACAAGCCTTAGAACAGCTTGTTCAGGAGCCATCAAATGCTCAATATATTGAAGAATCTACCAGCTCTTGGGATTCTCTTGTATTTGTTATTAAAAAGAAATCTGGTAAATGGAGAATGCTGACAGATCTGAGAGCCATAAATAAAATAATTCAGCCTATGGGATCCCTAAAAATGGGATGCCCTTTCCCTCTCTGTTACCCAAAGAATGGCCTATTATAGGTATTAACTTAAAAGACTGTTTCTTCATCATACCTCTACAAGAAAAAGATAGAGAAAAATTTGCCTTCACAGTGCCTACTTATAATAATTCCCAGCCAGTCAAGAGATATCAATGGAAGGTCCTTCCACAGGGAATGTTAAATAGCCCCACCCTTTGCCAATATTTCATGCAAAAACCGTTGAAAATAATTTGTATGCAATTTCAACAATCTGTAATTTGCCATTATATGGATATCTTATTAGTTGATCTGAAGTTAGATCTTTAGAAAGCATGTTTGAAGAAGTAAAGAAAGTTTTGCCTTGTAGGAGATTACAAATTGCTCCTGAAGAAATACAAAGAGGAGCTTCTATTAGTTACTTAGGATATAAGATAGATCTCCACAAAATTAGACCCCAAAAGATACAACTCAGGAGAAATCAGTTGCAGACTCTTAATGATTTTCAAAGATTTTTAGGAAGCATTTCCAACTTACAGAGTATAATTGGAATACCTAAGCCAAGAGACTTATCAGCTGAAGCTGAGAAGGAATTGGATTTAGTAGAAAAGAAAATATGAGAGCATATGTGGACCCTGTGAATCTAGAACTTAACTGCATTCTGGTCATATTACCCTCAAGACATTCCCCTACAGGGATTTTGATGCAGATAGAAGATATTATACTGGAATGGATATTTCTACCATGTAAACTGAGTAAGAAATTAAAGACTTATGTGGAAAGGAAAATTAATACTTCATCAATTGACAGGAATGGGCACCACAGAAATTGTAGGACCTTTAACTAATGAGGAAATCTCCTCTGTATTTCTATAGATAATGAATACTGGCAATGAGCCTGCAGTAATTTTTTTGAGAGAGATTACCAACTGTTATCCCAAAAGCAAGAGAATAGAATTCATAAAAAGAACTGAGTGGGTCCTTCCTCACATTGTACAGCAAAAGCCAATCTCTATAGTCCCCACATTCTATACTGATGCAAATAAGTCAGGAAAGGCAGGATGTAAATCAGGAGATTTAAGTAAAGTAGTTCAAAGCCCTTACAATTCCATATAAAAGGCAGAATTGTATGCCATTCTTATTGTACTAATAGACTTCATAGAACCTCTCAATATAGTTACTGACTCTCAATATGCAGAGAGAGAAAGTTGTTTTACATATTGAAACAGCTGAATTTATTTCTGATAATACGGAATTAACTTTACTATTTACACAACTACTGGAAATCATCAGAAATAGGGAACATTATACATACATACATATATATATATAACATACATCAAATCCCATACAGGTCTGCCAGGTCCTCTAGCACAAGGTAACAATGAGATTGATCAGTTATTAATAGGTCATGTGCTGGAAGCCTCAGGATTTCATAAGAAACACCATGTAAATAACAGAGGTTTGAAAAGGGACTTTTCCATCAAGTGGCAACAAGCCAAGGAAATCATGAAAAAAATACCCTACTTGTTCCTTCTATAACCCAAATTCATTACCCACAGGAAGTAATCCTAAAGGTATACAAAAAAATGAATTTTGGCAGATGGATGTGTTTCATTTTACAGAATTTGGAAAATTAAAATATGTACACCATGCTATTGACACCTATTCAGGATTTCAATGGGTGACTCCTATGAGTTCTGAAAAGGCTGATTCTGTAATTACTCACCTGTTAGAAGTTATGGCCATCATGGGAATACCTGTACAAATTAAGACTGACAATGCTCATATGTCTGAAGTAAAATGAAACAGCTTTTTGCTTATTACAATGTAAAGCATGTTACAGATATACTACACAATCCCACAGGCCAAGTAGTCACAGAAAGATCCAACTGAACTTTAAAGGATATGCTAAATAAACAGAAAGATGAAACAATGACCCCTAGAAATTGATTACATAATGCTCTATTAGCCTTGAATTTTCTCAATGCTGATAAGAAAGGGACAACAGCTAGCTGCAGAGAGACATTGGATAACAGGAAAAACTCCTGAGCTAAACCAACCAGTTTACTTCAAAGATGTATTAACCTCAGAATGGATACCAGGATATGTCCTATGCTGGAGAAGGGGTTTTGCTTTTGTTTCTGCAGGAGAAGAAAAGCTCTGGATACCAACACAATTAATAAAAATTCAATTTAAACAGGAGAAACCCCTTGATGAGGAGAAGTGATAGTTCATCCACTGATGTGACAATATTATGAGTTTTAAGGAAAACTCACCAAACAAGGGTCAGGGCAGGGTTCTGTATTTTGTCTTTACAGGAGAATAGAAATATCCCTCTTCAAGAAATTAAAAGACCTTGGACACCCAGACATCTACAGCAGAAGAGGACCTATTGGTACCAATATAATCTATAGGATAATATCACACTGCTTAACATTATTATCTCTTTAACTTGAGAAAAGTTGTGGTCATGATTCATTTACAAATTAAGCTGGCTTTGGATTTGGAATGTGGCTCTCTCCTCTAAACCCAAGTATGTTGCTAAAAGAAATAATTAAGAGATTCTGTCTCATATCAGAAGAGACAGCTGGTGTGGGACAGAAGAAAGCCAATAATCTAGGGACCATTGTTGTCAAGATTCTGTTTTTCTCCATCTTCTTGATTCCTTGGAATCTTTCCTTACATGTCACATCACCCTAAAAAACAAACTTTCCATTTTGCTATTACTAATGACAATTTTTCAACAGTGAAAAATCAGCCTTTCCAATAGCAATCTCTGTAGTCTCCAGAAGGAAGATGGGCTCCCACAACAACAACAACTCTATCCAGTCCATAATGATGCTATTGAACCAAAAACCACTACTCAATGATCAGCTATGGACTGCAAACTCTTCAAGATAGTTTCAAGATGAGATGGTCCTGCATATTACACTTCTAGCTAGAATCTCAGATAACCTTATCCATTACTCTGAGACTGGCTACAGACTTTACACCTAGTCCTATTGAGACTTAACCATTTAGCTTTCTTACAGGATACCACAGAGATACTATCACTCCCTAAACAACAGGAAGCAATTTTAAGAAAAAGATGTCCCCCATGGTGATATATTATTTGTGCTGAAATGTGGTGATATTTTATTTATGCTTTTATAAATAAAGCTTGCCTGGAGATCAGAGGAAATAGCAACACACCCTTAATCCTATTACTTGGCAGTCAGGATCTCTGTGTGCTCAAAGCCACACTGAAAACAGAGCCAGGTGTGGTGACACATGTCTTAAATTCCAAAACTAGTTAGCCATGGAGGTCTGGAGGTCTGAACAGACAACAAGTGACAGAGCTGGGTAGGAAGAGGAAGTGATGTAGCCGAATGGAGAGAGCAAATCAGATGGCAGAACAGCAAGGCATATAGGCATGGGTAAACAGGAAGTTGTGAATTTTTGGAAGCTGCAGAGTTGATGAGGTAAGTTTGGCTGGTGGCTTTCCCTATTTCCCTGATCTCTCTAAGGCTTTCACCCCTATATTTGGCTCTGTGTTTTTTATCTAATAAGACCATTTTAGAAATTCATCTACACCCCTCTTCTAAAGTTTTCATTTTCTCATGGTTATAGGCTTGGGGGTGAAACAATGAAATTTAGACTCAGGATTCTCTTTAATAAAAGAAAAAAGGGGAATAGATAGTTATAAAATTTGAAGCTGGATTATTGTATCTATTAGTAAACTAATTTAGCAAACTATCAGCCTTAGATAACTTGCATTAATATGGATTCTTGTATTTTACAAATGTAAACTATTTTTCTATTCCTGTTTAAGATAATTTGTATATTGATACAATTCAAAACTATAATTGTCATATTTTACACACATTCCTACTCCTATTTGAAATATTTTGTACATTGACACAAATATAAAATTATCTTTGTCATACTGTTTGTATGTTCTGCCTCTGTTTAGGATATTTTGTATACTATAATAAGGATATTGTTGTTATATTACACTATACATTTCTGCCTCCATTTAAGATATTTGTATATTGTCACAATTTTAAGGTCATTGTCCTTGTACTATACATCTGTTTACAGATTGTCTACCTTGTTAATGAGAAGCCTTATTCCTTAAGTTATTTAGGTGAATAAGAGTTACAGATTAATAGTCGCCCATACTTGTCATATTTATAGTTATTTATGTTTTCCAGATTTATAGAAACATATGTCAGATGGATAGGTAATTTTTAAACACTTCATAAACCTAGAGAATATGGCATTTAAATGTTTTCATAATTTAGAATTCTGTTGATGTGAGACACGATTGCTCCTGGCAGCACTGATCTGATCCTGACAGAACGTTGGGCTTCTAAGATACTCAGTTTGGAAGTTTGTCTTCTTCTTGGCACAAAATGGCCTACTGGGCAAAGAACTGCCCTGGTCTCAACTGCTGACAGTATACACACTGTGCTTTCTGGACGAGCAGGACACAAGGAAAGTGACTACTGAAAATTGCCAAGACAGGATAAGATGATCTTTCAAAATTCCTGAAAATGGTCTGTCATATTTTCCAAGCCTGTACCCAAAAATGAATGTCCCAATGGTGCTGAGAAACTTTAGATGACTGTCGAGACTGCCAGCTGTCTCTGTCTATTCTCACAAAATTTTCAGAAATTGCTTGCTTGTACTTCATGTTTCTCAGGTGATATCATTTCCCTTCTCAAGTCTTTGATGGAGTTGAAGAGTAGATAGTTATGGTTATAATATTCTCATATTTTAGCTAAGAACATTTTACATACTAAAATTAGAATCTCTAGGATAGGACAGCTATTGGAATAATCTCTGTAACTTGCCATTTACCTATGTTCTGGACATTTCTGAACATTTAGTATGTATTTCTTGCTTGATGTTATTCTTGTTGGTTGTATTTCTATTCCATTTATGTTATTACTTCATCCTCTCCTGGACAATACTTGATAATTGTTTCTATTGTATATAGTTTTGTATTAGGTTAGGACTTTCTTATTTAGACAAAAGGGGGGAGATGTAGTAGATATCCGTTTTACCTATGACCTTGAGGTACCACCCCTTGAGATATAGCAGGTAACACTTTTATCTATAGCCTTGAAGTACCTGCCCCTGGGATACCCTTAAGACCTGAGGTGCACATATGCTGCTCTGTTCTCTCTCATTGTGGCCTTGGATGGTAGGGACTGACTCAGAAGGAAGAACATTATGAGACAGTACCTCAGCCTTCCAGGGCCCTGGGAAGATTCTCCTGTTCTGTTTTAGGGATTTTTCTTTCCTAATAAATTCTTTTTATCCATTAAGCATAACTGCCATGCATCTCTCATATTACAGTCACATAATAATCAAAACACTAGGCATAAATAACCAAGAAAGAATATTAAAACCTGTAAGGGAAAAAGGCTAAGTAATATATAAAGGCAGACCTATAAGAATTACACCTGACTTCCCAGCAGAGATTCTAACAGCTAGAAGGGCCTGGACAGATGTCTTGTAGGCTCTAAGAGACCACAGATGCCACTCCAGACTAATATACCCAGCAAAATTTTCAATCACCATAGATGGAGAAAACAAGATATTTCATGACAAAGTCAAATTTAAACAGTATCTATCCACAAATCCAGTCCTACAGAAGGTACTAGAAGGAAAAGTCCAACCCGAGGAAGTTAACTACACCCACTTAAACATAAGCAATAGGTAATCTCACAACAACAAAATCCAAAGAAGGTAAACACACATGCACATTCACACACACATACTATGACAACCAATACCAACAACATAATATCAGGAACAATCAGTGGTCATTAATATTCCTCAATATCAATGGACTCAATTCCACAATAAAAGGCACAGGCTAACAGAATGGATTTGAAAACAGGATCCATCATTCTGCTGTATACAAGAAACACATCCCGCCATCAAAGATAGACATTACCTCAAGTGTAGGGTTGGATTTTTTCAATCAAATGGACCTGAGAAGACTTCAAACCAAAATTAATATAAAAAGATGGAAAAGGACATTTCATACTCATTAAAGAAAAAACCCCGCCTGTATGATATCTTAATTCTGAACATCAATGCCCCAAATGCAAGGGCATCCATGTTTTTAAAAGAAACATTACTAAAATGTAAATCACACATTTAACTCCAGATATTAGTAGTAAGAGAATTCAATGCCATACTCTCACCAATGGACAGGTAGTCCAGACAGAAACTAAATAGAGAAGTAATGAAGCTAACAGACATTATGACTTAAAAGGACTTAACAGACATCTACAGAACATTTTACCCAAACACGAAAGAATATACCTTTTTCTCATCACCTCAGGGAACCTTCTCCAAAATTGACCACATACTTGGTCACAAAGAAGTCTCAACAGATACAAGAAAATTGAAATAACTCCCTATATCCTATCAGACCACCATGGATTAAAGTTAGATTTCAACAACAAAAGAAACAACAAAGGCCTACAAACTAATGGAAACTAAAGATCATTTTTTTTTACCACTTGGATTGCCACTGTGTCAAGGAAGAAATAAAGAAAGAAACTAAAGACTTCCTATAATTTAAGAAAAATGAATGCATAATGTGCCCAAACTTATGAGACACAATGCAAGTGGTGCTTAGAGGAAAGTTCACATCACTAAGTGCCTACAAAAAGAAATTAGAGAAATCTTGTACCAGTGACTTAACAGTACACCTGAATGCTCTAGAACAAAAAGAATCAGACATACTCAAGAACAGTAGATGGCAGGAAATAATCAAACTGAGGGCTGAAATCAATAAAATAGAAACAAAGAGCACAATACAAAGAGCTGGTTCTTTGAGAAAATCAACAAGACAGACAAACCCTTACCCAAACAAACTAAAAGGCAGAGAAACAATATCCAAATTAACAAAATCAGAAACAATAAAGGGGACATGAAAACAGACAATAAGGACAGCCAGAGAATCATCAGATCACACTTCAAAAATCTGTACTCCACAAAATTGGAAAATCTAAAAAGAAATGGACAATTTCTCAATAGATACCACTTACCAAAGTTAAATCAATATTAGATAAATAATTTAATTAGACCTATATAACCCCAAGGAAATAGAAGCAGTCATTAAAAGTCTCCTAACAAAAAAAAAAGAAAAAAAAAAGGCCCAGGGCCAGAAGGTGTTAGCACAGAATTCTACCGGACCTTCAAAGAAGAACTAATATCAATACTCCTCAAATTATTCCACAAAATAGAAGCAGAAGGTACATTTCCAAATTCTTTCTATGAGGCCACAGTCACCCTGATATCCAAACTTCACAGATACAACAACTAAAAGAGAATTACAGAAAAATCTCCCTCATGAACATTGATGTACAAATAATCAATAAAATTCTTACAACCTGAATCCAAGACCATATCAAAAAGATTATATACTACCAGCCAGTGGGTTTCATTGCAGATATGCAGAGATGGTTCAACATGAGAATATCTGTCAATTTAATCTACCATACAAACAAATTAAAAAAAATGATCTCATTAGATGCTGAAAGAAAACTTTGACAAAATCCAACACCCCTTCAGTCTTGGAGAGATCAGGGATACGAGGGACATATCTAGACATAATAAAAGCAATATACAGCAAGCCAATAGCAAATATCAAATTATACAGAAAGAAACTCAAAGCAATTCCACTAAACAGGAACAAGACAAGGCTATCCACTTGCTCCATATCTAGTCAATATAGTGCTTGAAGTTCTAGCTAGTATAATGACAACTAAAGGAGATCAAGATGATACAAATTGGAAAAGACGGAGTCAAAGTATCATTACTCACAGATGATATGATATTATACACAATGAACTCCCAAATTTCTAAAGGGAACTCCTACAGCTGACAAACCCATTTAGTGAAGTGGCTGGATACAAGATTAACTTGAAAAAAAAAATCAGGAGCTCTCTTATATACAAACGATAAAAAACACTGGGAAAGAAATCAGGGAATCAACACCCCTTTCAGTAGCCTCAAATAATGTAAAATATCTTGGTGTAGCTCTAACCAAGCAAGTGAAATACTTTTATGATAAAAACTTCAAGCCTTTGAAGAAAGAAATCAGAGCAGATATCAGAAGATGAAAAGATCAAATCCCCCTTAAAATACCAACATGATTCTTACAGACCTTTAAAGAACAATACTCAACTTCATATGGAAAAACTTAAAAAAAAAAAGCCAGGATAGCTAAAACAATTCCATACAATAAATGAACTTCTGTTGATATCACAATCCCAGATTTCAAGCTCTATTACAGGGCTGTGGTAATTAAAAACTACACAGTATTGGCATAAAACCAGACAGGTTTGTCCTGAAAAACCAAACAACAACAACAAAAAAGCAACAATCAAAAGAAAATGCGAAACAAAAAGAAAACAAACAAAAACCAATAGGAGGATCAATGGAATAGAATCAAAGATGCAGACATAAAGTCACACACCTATGGACACCTTAATTTCAGAAAAGAAGCCACAATTACAATATGGGAAAAAAACCATCTTCAACAAATGGTACTGAAGTAACTGGATATTGGAATGTAGAAGAATGCAAATAGATCCATATGAATACCCTGAAAAAAACAAATTCAAGTCCTAGTAGATCAAGGTTCTTAACAGAAATCAGATACACTGAACCTGATAGAAGAGAAAGTGGAGACTAGCCTTGAATGCATTGACACAGGAGACAACTTCCTAAACAGAAAACCAATAGTGCAGACACTAAGATCAACAGTTAAAAGATGGGACCTCATGAAACTGAAAAGTTTCTATAAGACAAAGGAAGCCATAAAGAATGGGAAAAAATTTACACCATCCCCATATGTGACAGAGAGCTGTCTTCCAGAATATATAAATAACTCCAGAACCTAGACATCAAAAACCAAATAATTCAATTAAAAAATAAGGTACAGATATAAACAGGGAATTCTCAACAGAAATATCTCAAATAGCCAAGAGACACCTAAAGAAATGTTCCACATCCTTAGCCATCAGGGAAATGCAAATCAAAATGACTTTGAGATTCTACTGAACGCCTGTCAGAATGGCTAAGATCAAAACACAGGTGACAACTCATGCTGGAGAGGATGTAAAGCAAAGGGGAACACTACTCCACTGCGGCTGGGAGTAAAAACTTGTACAGTCACTTTGGAAATCAATATGGCAGTATCTCAGAAATAAATAAATAAATAAAAAACAGAGAAAGAAAGAAAGAAAACGAATCAACAAGCCCAAGAAAGTTACACACATTATACATACAAACCTTTTTAGAAGCTTGGCATGTCGTTTATACTGTACTTCCCCTAAGCTGTTATAAGAGCGAGAAAACCTAAATATCTACAGTAATAATCCATGAACAATTGGTTTCCCCATGACCATTTTTCTAACACCAATTGCCTACATTTAAATTTACTTTTCAGAAGATTTTATTTTTGATCTTATTATATAAATATATATGCATGTCTTTCTATGAGTATGTGATAAGATAAAAATGTAATTATTGAATCTACTTTTAAAAGGCAACTACTAGTTTTAAATATTTTACAATTGGATTGGATTTTTGTACATTATATATAAATTTTGTGTATTGATACAAATTTGAGATTAATTTTGTTAGAATATATTATACATATATTTCTAATCTTGTTCAAGGTATTGTACCATTTACAGTTCACTTAACAAAGTAATGCAATTTGCTAATCCTTGAAAGTTATTATTACCAACTATTTGGGATAAAAAGAAATGTAAATTAGTAGTTAGCCATTACAATCTACATGACAGCCTCAACATTCTAGTAAAGAGAATCCAGCACATGATGTTTGTGTATACAATATTTACAACAATAATTATAGAATTATAAGCAATATATAATATAATTTTTATATGAGGAATTTCTCCCAAAATCAATTTAAATGTTATGTTCTTGTGTTTGTTTCTTTTTTCTTTACTGTATCTGTTTTAAGATACTGACAACTTCAGAAACTAATTTTATCCAGCTCAAATGGATGAAAGTATTATGTGAATTAATGAGACCAATTAGATAAAGAAAAACTGTGGTTCTTTGTCCAGAGGTGTCAGGACGAAGAAGTTAGCCACTAACACCAGTATCAGACAGAATATCAAAGGAGGAATGGGAGATCTCAAAGATGGAGTGGGAAAAAGGTAGACTGGGAAATATTCTCAAAGGGAATGTTTGTAAATTAAGTAAATGTCAGACTGACATTTTCGGCTTGAGGATGCTGCACACTGTTAGAAGCAGGACATCATATACAGTGGTGTGGAGAGCATACTCTGCTTTTCAGTGTTGAAGTGGAGATGTGACTCAAATACAGGGAAACTGGACGTTCTTGATCAAACGCCCCCTCTTAGCTGATGGCCACAGAGCGATTGTCCCATTCCTAGGCTGGTTTCTGCTAAATCTGTGCCAGCCTTGTGTTTTCATACATGAAGTAGACATTTCCTTTATTCGTGTTGTTCTCTGGCTTGTGACAATCTAGTCAGTGCAGTGAAGGTTAATGACAGAGACACTGGCTGCCCATTCGTCTCATCACCTAGTGCAAGGATTTCTTGACTGTTCTGTTGTTGTAGCTTCTGGAAAAATCATCTGAGGAAGAGGAATTGTGTGGATACATTTAAGATTCTAGACAGAATTCACTGACCCATCATCCTGATCACTGTATGAAAATACCATAAATATTTAATCATTTTTATAAGCATCAGAATTCCTAATTATCCAACCTACGAGAAAACAAATCCCATAAGCCAAGAGGATAATCCCTAGAGATTCAGGTAGTTGTTTCCTTAAGGTGATACCCAGTCTGTCCTAACTTGCTGTTCCACAAACTCAGATATGGCAAGACAAATGGCAATAGCAAGGATGAATATCCACAGTAAAAAGAAAATCAATAGAAAGTATGATTGTATAACACTATTTGTGCCAAAGGGTGGAGACTGAAATCTTTTATAGATAAGACAGAGTGGGTCTCATTAGTCACTTCCCCCAGAGTTAGACTTAGTTGTGTGTTTCTTATAGATTTTCCTATCTGTGTGCATTACACAGAGGAGAACATAGTTCTGACTCCCTGCATGAAAAAGTCAGTTATTTCCCAAGGCACACTGTCTGAACAGTCAAGTGTGACCTCATTTTGCAGCTTGCAGCTGAGTTGAAATTCCCAGGTTTAAGTGATTCACAAAATGAGAATATTTGTGTAGAAATAAGCCTCAGAACATGGATGAGGAATTAGTGTGAAGAAAACAGGATACAAGGGTCCCAACCTCAGAGGAAATAATATTTAGTAGGGGTGCCCAAAGATGTTAAGACAGACAATCATTCCAAGTTTAAGGTAGAACTGAGGCCTGACATAGCTGTGCTATGAATTTGGTCCTCTATGAGTTTCTTCTAGGTGACATGCCTTTGTTCATTTTTCTAAGAGTATTAGTTGAAATCAAATGTATAATCACCTATAATACAGTCAATATTGCAATAATTGGATAATTTTGTGGAAAAGATATGTACTAATAAAGTGAATGATTATTGTGACATCTGAGTTCAAAATTACCCATGGGGTTGTTCTTTCCATCATGGGACTCTGGTGGTGGATACAAACAGTAAGACTTATTTCAAAGACTGATTGTGTCTAGAGTATGTCTGAGAAGTTTGTTATTTTTCTTTCACCCACAGCTTTCCACTTATGTAAACTTTAAGTTTCTTCACTATATATGAAAAGTGAATTCAGGGCTTGCTTCCCTGAAGTTTCAGTGCTGCATTTGATGTTCCCATATCTGATCGAGTCCAGAGTGCTGAGGGTCAAGAACACCTTTTAAAACATTTCTTTCAAGAGATGAGTACTTTGGTTAATAATCATAAAGAGCCTATTTAGAAAGATTTGGAATAAAAATTAAAAGAAATTAAGATTTGGGGGTAGAAAACTTAATATATATATATGTGGTGTGATTGAGAATACAGGAAATTCCTGCATAGAGTACAGGATAGCAACAGAGCTGAAGTTCCTGAAGGCATATGGCTGTTACCATATGCCGTCCATAGGTGGAACTTGATGGATCGCTGAGACAGTATGCTATGTGGCTGTAAGGACTAGCAGAAATATTGTTGGACCTAAAGTTCTGAAAACTTGGCTAACTTTAAATTAAAGATGCAATTTATTCATGTAGAAAAATAGAAAATTATAAATTTTAAAATTGTAAAATAAAAAAATTACAAATTAAAAATTATAAGATTATGGGCAAGAAAAAGATATATTTTAAAAATGATAGTGTCTTGTGCATGCTTGTGTGACCACAATCTGTTTAATTAGACAGTACTTTTCCCACCTAGATAAATCATCCCTAAAGAAATGGCTCTGTTTTGGCAAGATTATGAATTAATTTTTGATTATTTATGTTTCTTTTCTACTAAGGCTGAAAACAAGTCTAATATTGTCTGCATTCTTACGTGTTTTTGAGCAACAGAGAAGAATGTTTGCACAATATGTCATAAGGGTTTCATAAAGGAAAATGTAGATGGCTAAGTCCTGGTTGAAAACTTGGGGGCACTAAATGGAATCTTTACAACATGACTATTTACATATATTTTCCTCAGTAAAAGTATGGGCAAGGGACATACTGGAAAAGGGTATATCAAGGGTGAGAAGGTTCTGGAAGAAATAATGACAATGTAATATTGACTTCAGAGGTTAGCATGAAGCAAAGGCTATTTATTTTGTTGATATCTCAGAGGGGCTTCACAAATGGATATCCTTGTTCATTTGTTTGATTTGCTGGTAAAACAGAAGAGTTACTAGGTCTAGAGACAGTATAAGAAAAGGATTGGGCTGGCAAGCTGTCTTAGTGGGTGAATATGCTTGCTGCCAACCATGATGACTCAAAAGAAATATGCAGTTGTAGAAAATATATATGGTAGAATTCCATACAAGTATACAGATGCTTGCTAGAATTTGAAGGGGATCCTTGCACAGAATTAATGTTAAACTAAATAACTAAATTTGGGTAAAGCAAATCACAAAGGAAAGTATCACAAAGGAAACAATATTTTTGTAACAGATGAAAATAATCTCTTTGTGAGACATCTCAGTGGGTTGTCTACCTAAGTCTGGCAGCATCAGCCCATATATGATGTGTGTGATGTCCTGTAGGTGTTGCCTACTCTTGCTATCTCTTCACTTGAGGAGACTGAATTCTAGCACCATTTATAGCTTTATGTTCCTGTTTAGATAATCTAAACAAAGTTAGCTTATTTCTCAGAAATATATTATCTCTGAATGTTGGATATCTGGTGACTTATCTTAATAATATCAAAAGTGCCAGATGTGTGTGTGTGTGTGTGTGTGTGTGTGTGTGTGTGTGTGTGTGTGTGTGTGTG
>CABHPR010148940.1:58954-75509 GCA_902168415.1 Peromyscus melanophrys | reverse complement strand
GACAGTGTCAGGCTTTGCTGGCTGCCTCAGGATTACTGAGCCTTTGTTCCCCTTCCATGGTCCACATGTCTAAGTCCATTGCCTCTGGGCAAAGACTGAAGTCAGAGGCATCTGGAGGAAAACAAAGAGAGCCTTCCTGTGCACATAACCTTCTTGGACCATTTCAACTATCCTTTCACTTTGAAAATCAGTTTCCCTCCAGATAGATTGTAAAATATTTTTTCAGAACATATTGATTTACAAAAGTACTTTGTGGTTTCCTTCTAGAAGTTGCACTTAGTCCTAATAGCATGCTTATTCCTTGCTCCTGACTCCACAGAAGAGGCTTTTCCAGAAATGAGATTTAAAAAAAAAATTAGAGGTTTCTTTTCTCATGTATTTATTTTGAGCTTGGGTCCTACTACCTTTTAATATGTGTTATATAAAATGATGAACTTGTAAAATGAAACATACATAAAATAAATAAAAATAAAATAAAAACAAAGGTAACAAAAATAAGCATGACTAAGTATACCTAAAAACATACACAGAATATTTTATGAATATGAGTATAAGATAATTGAAATTCAGAATTTCTTAGACTGACATACAAATTTCACTCATTTAGGACATAGGATATTATTTTTAAAAAACCAGCTTTATTTGTTTGTTTTGAGACAGGGTCTCATGCAGCCCAGGCTAGCCTTGAACTCACTACACAGCCGAGGATGACGCTGAACTTCTGATCCTCCTGCCATGACATCCACCACAACCAGCCTTCATGACTCTTTTTTATATCTATGTTTAATTAAATGTGAGATTTATGCATCAGATAATATATCTGAGTGAGCCATTACATAGAGCCATTACATAGAATTTGTTGTTATCTAGAGATAGCATTTTTCATGTGAAGCCTCAGAGCTTGTGACGCAAACCTTCAACAACAACACAAAGGAACTCAGAATTGCATTTTTCTGGAGCAACGCTTCCTCAGCCATCAGAATAAGGCCACACATAATCACACAAGATGTACCTCTTAGCAAACCTGTCCGCTGCAAAGCTAAAGATAATTACAGCTGCTCTTTCTCTGTTTTCCTCAGTAAGTCTTTTCTGGAGTGATTAGGTGGACATGGCAGATTGCCTTTTCCCAGGCAGGAGAGTGGAGTAAGGGAACAAAAGTACAAACCAGATAATAAGGCTGTCTATAATGGGCACAGCATGCAGACACTGAAATGTTTCAGGAAAAAAAAAAAAACCACATCATAATGGCATTTCTTCTGTAAGTCTGAGGTTATTTCAAACTTAAAATGCAACAAAGCAAGGAAGTAGAATTACTAAAGTTTGTTATGGTTTGATACCTTTAAAAAAATCAATGGGATTTAACAGTTTTAAACTGTCCCCTAAATGTAGATTGAATATGTCAATAAAATTCTTATCGAAATTGTCCTTGTCCCCAAAATGCTGACTGCATGAGGAAATGTTTGTTACTCCTCCCCCAAAAGATGACTGTGCTATCAATCATTTGTTGCAATTTGGTGGATGCATAAGGGATCAGGATTAAGCCAAGACTTCCCCCACATCACTGATCTGGAAGACAGTTAAACAGCTCACATGTTGGTCAACTTCAAAGTACAAGCTTAACTTCCAATGTATTAGAATTAAGTAATAAGGCTCCAGTTTAGCCAGGTGGAGTTACAGTCATTGGAGATGCATGTCAACCTAACTTAATCACAGATTTTGGTTCTGAAATTTGTTCTTTTTTATATAGCCTGCCATTTTCTAAACAGTCTATTTTTTTTTAAAAGAAATTAAATGGTTAGAATTGTTTAGGAATTAAGGGTTGCTTGAAATAGATAATTGACAGACCAACTGTAGCTACCATCAAAACCCAACTTGGTGAACCAATGAGTTTTATTAAGGTTACAGAAATATGGAATATGGGTGAAGGATAACTTTCAAGATCAGAAATGACTCAAATATAGTTACACCAACAAAGGCCATCACAATTCTCTTTCCAGCAGCAGGGTAGGGAGAACTATATTTAGCTAGATGGAAAGTCCCTAACCACTAGAGCCACCTACCAATCAGCCCCCAGACTAATTCCTCCTCTTTAGGATTCTCCTAACCGTGCTTTAAAGGAGCCTTTGAGTTTCTTTGGGGGGTCACCATCTGCCATCCCAACATTTTGGAAATTTTAATAAATGCTCTTGGTGATTGCATAGGTGACTAGTGGTCTTTTATGGGACTTCTTGTGGACCCCAACATTCACAAAAGCCAGGAACCTGAAGCACACTGCATGATCTGTAAGCAATTAAACTGGACAGTTATTGTTTTTTCCAAGCTGCTTAGGTATTTGCTACTCCTACGAGACAGCTCAACTGGCCTCTGCTTTTCCAGGCAGCTTAGCTTGTCTAAGGGTTTTCTAGGTCACTTGTTTTGTCTGAATGTTTCTCAATTCTTATAGCTTCTGTATGCTTAGGAGTGGAAGAGCATAGTGATAAGTTTCAGGGACTTCCTGAATCTATTTTGAGTTGTTTACTTCCTGAGTTTAAAGAGCCTCCCTGCATTATAGACTGTTTTATTTCCCCTTCAAATATCTGTTGGTTTAACCTCCTTTGGAACATATTACCTTAAAATATCCTATTGTTTCATTAACACCACCCTTTAATATCCTTTGTTTTAGAGTTTCCTTATAAGATAAAAGGTTTTAATATAGAAAGAAATTGTTACGCAGCAGCAGCAGCAGCAACACACACATATACATTGGACAAATATTTGATTGCTTTGTATTTCTCCCTCTCTCCTCTTTTCCCAATACTCTCGCGCTCCTCCCCTCTCCCGCAGATCCACCCCTCTTCCATTTCCCTTCAGAAAAGGGCAAACCTCCCAGGGATATAACCAAACACGGCATATCATGTTGCAATAAGTCTAGGCACATCCCTAAGGCTAGAGGAGGCAACACAGTAGGAAGAAAAGGGTCGCAAAAGCAGGCAAAAAGAGAAAGAGATAGCCTCTGCTCTCACTGTTAGTGTTAGGGTCCAAGAATCGCTGAAAAAAGACCCCAGACTCAAACACTATGCAAATACGAAGAGCATTTATTCTGTAGAAATAGCCAGCATGCAGGGGCCAGTCATCCACACAAAATGGCCATGATGACACCTGGGACAAAGACATGCAGGTCCTTTCATAGCGAACTAGGGGAATTCTAAGCATGGTGAGCTAATCTCCCTTCTAAATGGGCAGTCAAGAAGCAGTTACACGGGACACATGTTGATTGGACAGAGCTAGAAACCTTTTCACCCATTGTGGGCTTTTTTAAAGTCATATGTGGTCAGTAACGGCAGTATCCTGCAAGTTTGAGTCTCCCAGCCTTATAAGGCCAGGTTTGAAGCTGTTTAGTTGATTGGGAAGACTTGGCCGAGGGACCTCCTGAAATCAGGTTTAGGTCATTATTGCTCCGAGTCTAGGGTGAAATTCCATTCTGGCCCCTTCATTAGGTGTCCCACAAGAACACCAAACTGCACAACCATAACATATGCGGAGGACCTGGGTCAGGCACATACAGACTCTCTAATTGCTGGTTCAGTTTCTGTGAGCCCCCATGAGCCCAGGTTAGTTGATTCTGTGAATTTCTTTGTGGTGTCCCTGACCCTTCTGGCTCCTACAATCCTTCCTTCCCCACTTTCATTGGATATCCTGACCTCTGCCCAATGTTTGTGGGTCTCTGCATATGTTCCCATCAGTTGCTGAATAAAGCCTCTCTGATGAAAATTATGCTAGGATCAGATCAACTAGCATAGCAGTTTTGAAACATTGGGACAGTCGGTAGAAATCACTTCATTGACTTTTTTTTTGCCAATCATGTTTGGTTCTGTCCTATGTTTCTAGGCTCTCCAGCTTCTAGTTCCTGGCCCTTGAGACAGGGTCAGGTGTGAGCTCCCTCTCATGGCATGGGTCTCAAGCTGGACCAGTCATTTGTTGGCCACCTGTACAAGTTCTGTGCCGCTTTTACCCTAGCACATCTTGCTGGCAGGACAAATTGTAGGTCAAAAGTTTTGTGGCTCAATTGATGTCTCAGTCCCTCCACTGGAAGCCTTGCCTGGTTAGAGAAGATGGCCAGTTCAGGCTAATATCCCTGATTACTAGGTATTTTCACTAGGGTCACCCTCATGGATTCCTGGGCATTTTCATTACACCAGATGTCTACCTTGCCCTTGAAATGCTCTCCAATTCTACTCATCTCTCCCAGTATTAGCTACCTTCATCTCTCCAACCTGACCCCTATGCCCACCTGCCCCATTCCACCTACAAAATCTATTTTATTTCCCCTTCTCAAGGAAATTCATGAGTCTTCCTCCTTGAGCCTTCCTTGTTACCTAGCCTCTCTGGCTCTGTGGTTTGTAGTATAATTATCCTTTACTTTAAAGCTAATATCCACTTATAAGTGAGTACATACCGTGTTTGCATTTCTGGGTCTGGGTTACCTCACTCAGGATGATTTGTTTTTCTGGTTCTATCCATTTGCCTTCAAATTTCATGATGTCATTTTTTTTAACACCTGAGTAATACTCGATTGTGTAAGTGTGCATTTTCTTTATCCATTCTTCAGTTGAGGGACATCTAAGTTGTTTTCTGTTTCTGACTATTACTGATAAAGCTGCTACGAACAGAGTTGAGCGAGTGTCCTTGTGGTGGGATGGAGTGCCCTTTGGGAATATGCCCAAAAGTGGTACAGCTGGCTCTTGAGGCAAGAGCAGGGAAGACAGAAAACTGTCTACTACTGATGGGTTTAAATATATGAAGTAGACATAATCCAAATAGAGAAACTTGCAGCAGATGTTCTTCCAGAGTCTCCACAGAGAATCCCAATCCTATAGCACATTGGTCTTATTTCTGAGATGCCTATTTTAATCTTCTGAACTTTTGAACTACAAAGCAGTATAATTGCACTCTTTTAAGCCATGATGCTTAAATAATCTGTTCAAGCAGAAATAGAGTAATTAGAATAGGAACAGAAATAGTTAATAACACAGAAATAATCACTTTATATTGGGATAATGCCATAAAAATGCTTCGGGATCAAGTGGCCACTGAGCAAATAGTTTCAGGTTCTTGAAAAGCTTTAAGAAAACACAACAGTTGATAAAATGGTGACTAGCATTATGTAGTTATTTTTAAAATAATTTTTAAATTTGACCTATAAATTTTAAATTATTTTAAAAAATAAAAATACTAGTATTATAAACTAGTGTTTATAGTAATCTATAAAATTATCTTTGTGGTATCATGAAAAGTAGAACATGTACTGAATGAGACATGAAGATATTTCTAATTAAAATGTTGAATTATAATCTTTGCTTGTTACCTAAAGACAATACAGCCGGGCGGTGGTGGCGCACGCCTTTAATCCCAGCACTCGGGAGGCAGAACCAGGCAGATCTCTGTGAGTTCGAGGCCAACCTGGTCTACAGAGCGAGATCCAGGAAAGGCGCAAAGCTACACAGAGAAACCCTGTCTCGAAAAACCAAAAAAAAAAAAAAAACCTGGACTTTGATGCAAACTTGCTATTTTCCATAAGGAGGGCAGGTCATCCACTTCGACAGAGTCTTAATAACATCAAGCCTAACTTCCCATGAGCAATTAGTACACTTTGATTTGCACACTTACCTCAGATTTGAACTATGGCTCTTCTTGGGTTTCTACTCAGCCTTCATTCTGTGGGTTTTATGTTTAACAAGGATCCATAATAAAATAAAATCTCTCTGTCTTTGTTTCTGTGTGTCTATCTATCTGTCTGTCTGTCTCTGTTACACACACACACACACACACACACACACACACACACACACACACACCCCTTCCTGTATCTGATGACTAGAGACTCTAGACTATAATGTAGTTAAAGGTTTTTGTTTTTATTTTTGTTTTATTAGTGGTTTGTTTTTCTGTGTGTTCCTCCAGGACTGAGTCAACCATAGACAGGAATCCTTTACCTGACTCTGTGGGTTGTAGGTATATGGCGTTTCAAGAAGGAGCACCAGGGCTAGGGAGAAGGGAATAGCTAAGAGCCAGAGATCCTAAGTGGAATCAGGCATAGACCTAGCGTGAGATATAGCCTGGAGAGTCAGTTTTGGAAACACCAGGCACTCAGAAGCAGGAAACTGAAAGCTGCAGAAGACATGGATTGTGCAATGGCTAACAGCAGATCTGTCTGAGATTATCAAAGATCTTACCTCCACCCCCAGTGCATATAAGATACATCTCCCAAGTAGAATATTTGTAACTCTTGGCGGAATAAACTTGCAATTTACAGGAGAGTAAGAAAAGCTGTTCCACCCTCAAGGCACAAGAAAGTCAAGTCCACAAAGTCAACTGACTCTCCCCATCCAGCAAAGAAGATGCTCTAATGCCTAATCATTTACAGTTTTTAGTTAGTTCTTTTTTTTCTTCCTCATTTTCCCCTTTACTACACAATCAGCAATGTTTTTATTATATTAAAAATTAAATTATTTTACAATTTCCTTAATTTTGTTATGCAACTCTGATTATTAGAAATCTTTCTGTTAATATTCTACTTTCCTTTTTCATTTTTCTCATTCATAACATTTGTTTCTATTCTTCTTTTTTACCTCTTTGTTTGTGTTACCTTTCTTTCCTCTTTTTCTCCTTTCCTTGTCTCATTCCTTTATATCATCCATGTACTATTTCCACATTTGTTCTGAAGTTTTTGTTTTGTTCTGTTTTGTTTTTTACTTCATAATATATTCTTCATTCACCTTGTTTGTTTGGTTGTTTTAGTTTTTAAGTCATGGATTATATACTGGTGAGCTATTTTTCAGTACATTTCTGTATCTTGTATGTTTTGTTTTTGTACAGCAGTGTATTCTGCAGTATCTCTGAGTGATACCATGCATGGATTTACATGGATTTATCCCTGAAGAGAAGGCTACAAATGAAAAGATTTCCAAAAAAAAGTCAGAAAAGAAATAAAATTGAACTTGATGTACATGCTGCAAACCAGGAAACAAGGAACCTGGAAAAGCTAGGTAATACATTTCTTTCCAAAGTAAATATCTTTTAAAGGCACAGTTTTAAATTATCAAAGTAGCTATACATTTATGTACAAAGATTTCAAATGTTTAGTAGTGAAAATGACCAATAACATCAAAGAGGAAACAATCAGATAAATTTAGATCAACATTTGAAGGAGAAGGTCCTATCTATAGGCAAAGTTCAGGATTACGGCTAAGAAAAATCTAACTACACAGGCTGAAAAGTCAGCAACATGGAAAATTTTTAACAAGAAAAGCAAGATTTTAATGAAAATATGAACTGAAGAAATGAATAAATCAATGAATTAAATAAAATAATGGCAAGTAACATCAATAAATTCAGCCACTGAGAAGAAAATATGTCAGAAAATGGAGAACAATGAATGAGACATTCAGAATCTCAAATAGATGTGAACAAAGAAGATTCTTCCATGACATTTTAGTCAATACTTCAACAGTACAAATCAAAGAAATAAAATGAAGAGGAAGAAGGGGAAATGACAATTCTTTTAGAAAGGCACATCCATCAGCTATGGTGCCAATTCTCTTATCAGTTGACTTAAAACCCAAGAAAAAATGGGATTATATATTTCAAGCTTGGAAAATAGATAACCATTAACCAAAATTATTATGTCCTGTAAAAGAATCTTTTAATATTGATAGAAATATGAACATTTCCAAACAAGCACAAAGTCATACTGTTCCTGGCTAACAAGCCAGCCCTGGGAAGCTGCTTTAGGAAGTGCATGCACAGAGGAGGAAGCCAAGCATCTCACAAACACACAGGAAGACATAAATATCACAAAAGGAGACATGAGGAAAGAAGAACTTGGCAGGAATACACACCAGGCACTGTCAATCACAATGGCCTTAAGAGAGAAAAACAATCAAACAAGGTAGAAAACAAAATGACAGGAATTAGTAAGCATATCTCAATAATAATTGTAAGTGCAAATGTCCTCAACCCACCAAAAAAGAGTAACTAACTCCTGTTGTAGAATATTATTTTGGGGTGTGTTACATTTGTTTATACTGTGGAACATTTGTTTTAAGGATGCAAAGATGTGTTGCTTTCTTTTACGTTGCATTTGTTTAATTCTGTGAAGATGTGATTCTTTGCCTGCCTAAAACACCTGATGGTCTAATAAAGAGTGACTAGCCAATAGTAAGATAGGAGAAAGGATAAGCAGGGCTGGCAGGCAGAGAGAAAGGAGAAATCAGAGAAAGGAAGAAAAAGAGCAAGAGAACAAGGAGAGGAAGATGCTAGAGGCCGGCCACCCAGCCACAGAGCCAGCCATGGAGTAAGAGTGAAAGTAAGATACACAGCAGTAAAAAAATGAAAAAGCCAAGAGGTGAAAGATAGACAGACTAATTTAAAGTTAAGAAAAGTTGGTAGAAACAAGTCAAGCAAAGGCTGGGTATTTATAATTAAGAATAAGCTTCTGTGTGTGATTTATTTGGGAGCTGGGTAGAGGGCTCCCCAAAAGAGCAAAACCAATCAACAACAAACTGGATTAAAAACCAAGAGTCAACTATAAGTTCTCTCAAAAAAGCATACTTCATTAGCAAAGACAACTACAAAGTGAAATTTATGGTTTCTTGTATGCTTTTTTGCTGTTAACAAATGAAAGATGAAAAAAGCTGAAATATTTGTTCTAATAAATAAAGTAGATTAGAAACCAAAGTTAATAAAAAGTGGTAACGAAATATTGATAAAACAACTCAGTAATAAGCAAATGTATAAATCAAAATTGGGTGCAAAATTTCATTAAAAGTATTAAAGATCAGATGGGTTCTGATACAGTAATAGTGGGTGACTTCAATACCTATCATCTTTTAATGGGTCTTCCAGCCTAAGACTTACCCAAGACTCTTCACAGCCAAACAACACCACAGATGACATGGCTTCTAGGCAGCAAAGAAAGCTTATGAAATAAAATAAATAATCATAACAGTTTCTTATGTCTTATTCAAATCATAATAGAATAATGCTAGAAATCAATAACAAAAGAACTACAGAAACTACACCAGTATTTGTAAACTGAACAATATATACTTTAATCATAAATGTCACTAACAAAACAAAAGAGGAAATAATTTAAAATACTGGAAGTAAATAAAAATGAACTATTACATACTAGAAACTTGGTGGAAAGTTTATAGCTATGAATGTCTACATAAACAACAACAACAACAAAACATCATCCAGGGACTTCCTTCATCTGCTCAGACTCAGATGATACCTGAGAAGAATAGAAGAACAACTCATTGTCCACCCTGCTGCTGGGCCCTGTCCCCAACCTCAGAGGACTTTTTCTGCTGCTCAGATGCAAATCACACAAGTTAAAAGAATAGGTGAGTGACTCCTTGCCAGCTGAACTGCCCCACTCTTTAGATTCTGCTTCCAAAGACCCAGGCCACAACCCATGCTCTCCCAGCTCATCACCTGCCCTGCTGACTGGCTCTGTTCTCAACCCACTTCCATTGCTCAGACACAGACCAGACTAGCCAAAACAGGTGCAGGCCACAACAGCCAGAATAACAGGCCACACCAGTCAGAAGAATAGGTGTAAGCCATACCAGCAAGAAGAACAGAGACTCTCTGCTCCAACAAAGGCCAACCTAGCCCCCATAAGGCCAGCCCTCAACTTGGGCAGAGATTCGCTGCTAGATCAGAGGTACACCAGCTGCCAGAAATCCAGGCCACAAAGACCAGAGAACCAAAGAGGAAACAGAAACTAAGAACAAAACACCCATCCAACAAAGACAGACTCATATATCAGTACCTAGACTATAATCATCACAACCCAGATGCCTAAACACCAGTGTAACAATAACAATAACATGGCAATATGGCAGCACCAGAGCCCAG
Organism: Peromyscus melanophrys; assembly: GCA_902168415.1. Taxonomy (NCBI): domain Eukaryota; kingdom Metazoa; phylum Chordata; class Mammalia; order Rodentia; family Cricetidae; genus Peromyscus; species Peromyscus melanophrys. Next base: position 65,606 of record CABHPR010148940.1, on the reverse strand, counting down.
TTATCCTACACCAGCAAAACCTGAATATTCAAACACAGGTGAGGCACAAGAAAGCAACCTTAAATCCAAATTTATAAAGATGATAACGTCCTTAAAGAGGAAATTTAAAAAATCTCTTAAAGAAATCAAGGAAGAGACAAACAAAAAATTAGAGGTAATCTATAAATCTCTTAAAAATTGCCAAGAAAGCCAAGAAGAAAACAAACAGTTGAAAGAAACTATTCAAGACCTGAAAGCTGAAATACAAGCAATAAAGAAAACACAAACTGAGGGAATTCTGGAAATGGAAAATCTGGGTAATTGAAGATGAATTATAGATGCAAGCATCACCAATGGAATACAAGAGATGGAAGAGAAAATCTCAGGCTTTGAACATACAATAGAAAAAATAGATTCATCAGTCAAAGAAAATATTAAATCTAAAAAACTCCTAACACAAAGCATCCAGGAAATCTGGGACACTATCAAAAGACCAAATCTACGAATAATAGGGATAGAAGAAGGAGACAAATCCTAGCTCAAAAACCCAGAAAATATATTTAACAAACTCATAGAAAAAAACATTTTCCCAACCTAAAGAAGGACATGCCTATAAAGGTACAAGAAGCTTACATAACACCAAATACACTGGATTAGAAAAGAAAATCCCAAGCCACATAATAATCAAAACATTAAACATACAGAATAAATAAGGAATATTAAAAGCTGCAAAGGAAAAAGGCAGAGTAACGTATAAAGGCAGACCTATTAGAAATACACTGACTTTTCAATGGAGACTAAAAGCCAGAAGAACATGGACCACATGTTCTTTAAGAGACCATGGATGTCAGCTAGACTACTATACCCAGCAAAACTTTCAATCACCATAGATGGAGAAAACAAGGTATTTCATGACAAAGTTCTTTCGGGCCACAAGAATATATTATAGAGATTCAGCTGTGTATTAAAGCTATACTTTGACCAGCCAAGGGTCTGTCAAAAAGCAAGCCATTTATTATGAATATTTGGTGTTATACAGTTTTTAATATTTCAGCTATCTTCTGCTATGAAATTCTTGTGTGCCCAAATACTTCCGAACCATTCTGGCAAACAGCTAAGCTTCTCAGACACTGTTCCATTAGGTACTAACTCCCCCACTGAGCCTAGGAGACTAACAGGCTACTAGATGTATAGCTTTGTTTATTGTGTAAATCAAGTTCGGATCTTCCACTGCCTCAGAGCAACTTCTTAGATAAAAGGGGTTTCCTCTCACCAGGTGCTTCAAGCTGTGATGCAGATTGACTAGCTATCAATACTCCCCTGCCCTGTCAGAAAACTGGTAGCAGAGAAAAACAGTAGCAGTTTTATTTTTAGTGACATAGATTTCTTTACCCTATCACCTGTAAGTTTATAGTTTGAGCACATTTATGACAGACTCATAATGTTTTCACCTAACCACAGTAAGGATATATTCCTAGCACATAAATTCCTTCTCTGATTTATTCCAGCTCCTATCTAACTTTACCTTCATTCTCTTCCCCTTTTTGGGTTGCAAATGAAGTTGCCAGGAAGCTTCTGGTGGGGACCTTGCAATTCTTGTGTTGTATTGTAAACCTGAAGGTGTTGTTGTCTTGGGATAGATATAGACCATAGAAGCAGGAAGCATTAGGACAGAATGATGGTGGCAGACGAATAAACAAGTTGCATGAAAGAGCTCCATTTATCTAAATTCATTTCCATGCCGCTGGTAGCATCACTTCTGGGCATCCTGGGATAGTATAATACTAAGCAAAGTGAAATTTAAACAGTATCTATCACAAAGCTAGTCCTAGACACTATACTGGAAGAAAAACTCTAACCCAAGGAAGTTAATTACACCAATAAAAACACAGGCAATAAATAATCTTACACCAGCAAAACCTAGAGAGGAAAACACACACACACACACACACACACACACACACAACAACTACTACTACTACTACTACTACTACTACTACTACTACTACTATTACTACTACTACCAGCAGCAGCAGCAGCAGCACCAAAATAACAGGAATTAACAATTACTGGTCATTAATATCTCTCAATATCAATACACTGAATTCACCAACAAAAAGACACTGGATATCAGAATGGCTATGAAAACAGGATCCATCCTTCTGCCTCATATAAGAAACACACCTCAATATCAAAGACAGACATTACCTCGGTTTAAAGGGTTGGAAAAAGATTTTCTAAACAAATGGACCTAAGAAGCAAGCTGGTGTAGCTATTCTAATATCTAACAAAATAGATTTCACGTGGCTCAATTACCGCTTCTTAGCATGTCACATCCAAGTTGCTGAGTCTGCTGGTAAAGTATTGCCTAGATTCCTCCTCTCAGTTTCTCTTTCTCTGCCTGGAAATCCTGTCTATTTTCTCCTGCCTAGCTATGGACCATTAACCTCTTTATTAAACCAAATCAGAAGGTACTTTAGGCAGAGACACACCTTTACAGTATAAACAAATATTCTGCAATAGCCTTCTTGTGCATTTTTCACACAAAATTTTTTTCTTGCTCATGTGAAAGTGACATGGACTCTAAAATTTTCCTTATAAAAATATGTTGGTGCTCCCAGTGTTGTTAGACATTATGATGATCCAATAACAACATAATGGGTAGAAGCAATAGGTAGCTCATTAGTTGTACAGCATAAGACCCGACGTCTTTAGGTTTGGAAAAGCTGGCATAGAAGGCCTGGAAAAGGGGTGCTATAATTTGTTCTTTCTCTTCTATTGCTGTCAATTCAGAGCACATATTTCTTAGTTGTTGCAAAAGTCTGTTCAAAAAGGAAGTATTAATAACATAGTTGTAAGTAAACAGAAAACAAACCACACATCAGAACCTGTTGCCTACTGTGGTTTGAATATTTGAATTCCCTTAAACTTGGGGCATTGAAGCCTAATCATCAGTGAGAGTGCTAAAAGATAGAGGAGGATTGTGAAGTGATTAGTGAGGCCCGAAGAGCTGCTGGTTGCCTTCTACCATGTGAAGACACAATGGCAGATGAACATCTGTCAACCAGGAAGTGAGTCCTCATCAGGGAACAAGTCTGCTGGTCCTTTGGTCTTAGACTTCCCATCTATTTTCACCAACACATTCACTTTCTTCTGCTCAACTTACTCCTGTGGCAGCAATATTGGCTGTTTAGTGAGAATTTTGTGTGTGGGTGTGTGTGTGTGAATAGCAATAAATAAAAACTCTTAACATTTTCATTTGGGTTTGATTGCTCAGCCCAACTCTTTATCTAATGGCTGAAATGGCTGAGTCTTAATGAGGATAAGTGACTAAAACCAGTGTGCAGTCTCAGAGCAAAGTAAATGATTCCCTTACATGGATGTGTCCTTAGAAGTATGTTATTTTTTTTTTCAAAAGCCTACTGAGTCCACTTAGTGCTTCTGTATGGGCCTGGGTTTAGGACCATCTACTAGAGTATGAGTACTCCCCAGGAACACATCTCTGAAGAAACATCTTCACTAGCAGCCATCAGTTGCCTATGTCATCAGTGACTGGTGAAGTTTCCTGAGCTTTCCCTTTCCCATGCTGACATTTTAGCTGATTTGATCTTTCTTGGGTCTTGAGCATGTGGACAGCCATTGTGAGTGCATTTGTGCAATTTTCCAGTTGTGCCTAGTGTCTTAGTGAGGGTTTCTACTGCTGAGACAAAACACCATGACGAAAAACCAAGTTGGGAGGAAAGCGTTTATTTGACTGACACTTCAGTATTGCTGTTCATCACTGAAGGAATTCACAACAGGAACTCAAGCAGGGCAGGATTGCAGAGGCAGGAGCTGATGCAGAGACCACAGAGGGGAGCTGCTTACTGGCTTGTTTCTCATTGCTTGCTCAGCCCACCTTCTTATAGAACCCAGGACCATCCCAGGGGTAGCACCATCCACCATAGACTGGCCCCTTTCCCATTGATCACTAAATGAAAAACAGCCTTACAGCTGCATCTCAAGGAGGCATTTCCTCAGCTAAGGCTCCATCCTCTGATGACACTAGCTTGTGTCAACCTGACACACAAAACCACCCAGTACACCTAGAAAATAATGTTTCATGGAAGATGTCTACTACCTTTGACTCTTATGATTTTTCAGCCCCTTCTTTTGGAATGATTCTCAAGTCTTAGGAGGAAAGTTGTGATATTGATGTCCCATTACAGGTGAGGACTCCACAGAATATTATTCTCTGTTACTTTACCAGTCATATGCCTCTATAGTAATCTGTAGCAGGAATCTTAAAAGTTCTTATTAATAAAAACAAACTCGGAGCCAGGTATTGGGGTGAATGCTGGAAGATCAGAGAAGCAGAACAGGCCACAGCCACCTCACCTTGCCAATTCCTCAGCTGATCCTGTTTCCTCAGACTGGAAGCCTCTGTGTCCTCATCCAAATGGATCTCAGCTGAACTGCTTCTCGAAAGCCTAAAAGCTTAACCAGCTAAAAGCTTCTAGTTTCTGGTCTTCATACCTTAAATACCTTTCTGCTTTCTGCCCTCACTTCCTGGGATTAAAGGCTCACTTTCTGGGATTAAAGGCGTGAGTCACCATGCCTGGCTATTTCCAGTGTGGCCTTGAACTCACAGAAATCCATACCTCCAGAAGGCTAGGATTAAAGGTGTGAATGCCACCATTTTCTAGCCTCTGTATCTAGTAGTTGTTCTGTTCTCTGACCTCAGATAAGTTTATTATGGTGCACAATATTTTGGGGAACACAATACCACCACAGTAATCACCATCTAGTCTTACAAAAAAAAAAAAAAAAACAGTTTCATTCCCCTGATTCCTGAGAAAAGATCAGACTGCATTAGTTTATGAGTATAAAGGCAAGAATTTAGGGGACAGTTTAATAGTATGTGTGTATAAAGGAGATTAATAGCATCAGATTCTCCTCTATGATTTAGACAGCTATGAGTTTTGGGATCAGTTAACTGTGATTTACGATTTTATCAATTTACTAATATAAAAAAACTAAAATAATTGATATCTTTCTTTTAGTAACTGTATTAGTCAGGGTTCTCTAGAATCACAGAACTTATAGAATGAAACTCTCTCTCTCCATATATATTGTGGATTTATTGGAATGAATTACAGGCTGCAGTCTAACAATGGCTAGCTGGTAATGGAAAGTCCAAGAATCTAGAGTTGTTCAGTCCCAAGATGCTGGGTGTCTCAGCTGCTCTTCTGTATAGGCTTGGATCCCAAAGAAGTAGACTCCAATGCCAGTAAAGGAATGGATGTGCTGACAAGGTGAGGGCAAGCAGGCAAAAAAGAACACACCCTTTACCTTCCATTGTTTTTCCAGCAGAAGATATGGTCTAGATTAAAGGTGTGCCTTCCAGCCTCAGATCCAGATTAAAGGCTTGTATCATCCAGACTCCAGATCCAGACCAAAGGCATGTTGTCTTCTTCCTTCAAGATCTTAATCACAAGAGTGCCCCCACCCCATTTCTGGAGTATAGTTCATTCCAGATATAGTCAAGGTGACAACTGAGAATAGCCATCACAGTGACAATCCAGTTACACTACTTAACTTGAATTATATTCTGTTAGTTACAGTAAAGAACAAATATTGCTTTGAACTTTAGAAAATACCAAGCACAACATTATTATGATGTTTTTTACGATGGGCATTAATTCTTTGCAAAGAGTACATGTGTGTTTATGTGCATATGTGTGTTATGAAAAATAGTGATTACATTTTATCATAGTTTTCCATTAAAACCAACTTAAATATGATGATGTCTTCAAGCTTCATGAGACCTAGTAACCAATCTGTTCAAAACCTCCCTGTCTGACTTCAATGACATTCATCTACATATGTAAGAAAAAAAATAAATTGTGAAGGGGATTTTTGTAGTGATTTAAAGATGTTCTTTTACAACCACAATTCCACAACTGAATAGGAAATCTAGGAATAAGCATACTGCTAATAATAGTAGTTGTTGACATATAAGTGGGCTTCTCTCTTTAGGAATAATGACAATCTCTAGCAATCATTAAGTATTTGTTTTTTAAATTCCATGATATTCAAAGCTGGCCTCACATTTGTTAAAGAAACCTAAATTCTTTCCTGGTTGTATGCTTCTCTTTCAAGACATGTATTCCCTGTATCCCCTTTCTCTCCATCTTCACTGAGTTCAAAACCTTGTCCTAGGCATATACTTGGTAAAATGAAACAAAAATCCCAGAACAGCAAAAAAAAAAAAATATAGTTCTTAAGTTCACAGAAAACTCATGTTATATTTTATTCTATTTATCTCTCATTCATGAAAGAATTGGGACTGAGTAACGATAAGCCTCAAAATATCTTCCTGGATACTTGGTGACAATTTAGAACTATAAATTATAAGACTGACTTTCATTATACTAAGTTAAATAGTTGATAAGTTTTAGTTCATTTTCATAGCAAATATGTACAATTTAAACTATATACTGATGTACTTAAGATATAGCTCATAGAAGAATATAATCTATAATAGACTATCTGCCTTCATTCCCTAACACTAGGAATTAAATGTACATGCACACAAATACACACATACACACAATGTACACCCATCTGCCATCTATCTAATCTCTATCTATCTATCTATCTATCTATCTATCTATCTATCTATCTATCTATC
>CABHPR010148940.1:29213-58944 GCA_902168415.1 Peromyscus melanophrys | reverse complement strand
ATCTATCTATCTATCTATCTATCTATCTATCTATCTATCTATCTATCGATCTATCTCTATATATACATCTATGTTGGAAACAACTAATTTTAAGCACTTGAGAGACTGAGTGGTAAATAGCATATTGTTGCTGCCTGGGTACATAGTCTGGTGATAGAGTATAATTAATTAATATAAAAACTATGTATAGGGTTAAGATGGCTAGTAAAGTCATGGATCTTGGAGGAGAATCTACAATTACCACTTTACTATACTAGAATAATCTCTTACTACATTCTAAATAATCATTCTTATTTCCACAGGTAAGTACAGTCCTTGCCCCTTATCAAGGAAACTCCTCTTTGCAATAGATGGAGACCATTACAGAAAACCACAACCAATTAAAATGCAGAGCGCAGTCCCAGTGGATACATTTACAATACTACTCATACATCTAAGGCTCAGGATTCATTGCAGAAGAAGGAACCAAAAAGATTGTAAGAACTAGGGCATCAGAGAGTTTGCTGTGAGATTGTATCTCTTAAGAATGTCAGAAACTATACCCATAAAGTCACACCAACATGACTGTGTAAACATGAGCTTTTTAAAGACAATAATAGGTATGGCAACATAGTTGTAGAAAAGCCCACGAGGCCTCAGTCCTACACATGGAGCCACAAGCAACTAAGTAATGTTGAGAGTGGGAGAAATAATCTTCCTCAGGGAATAGCATATCAGATTTGTTATCCAAAATCAAACCATCAGCACTGATAGCATAATGTAACTAATATTATACACACTGAGCAAGTTACACATATATATTTAGAAATATATATTCCTAATATGTTTCCATAAAAATCATTAGAATTTTTATAGTAGCCACTTCCCCCAACTGTACGTATTATAGGACCACTCACTTAGAAGAAAAGGGCTGTTTAAGAATATTTTGATCTAGCCGAGAAGTGGTAGTGCATGCCTTTAATCCCAGCACTCGGGAAGGAGGCAGAGACAGACAGATCTTTGTGAGTTTGAGGCCAGCCTGGTCTACAAAGTGTGTTCCAGAACAGCCAGGACTGTTACACAGAGAAACCCTGTATCTAAAAACAGAACAAAACAAAAACAAACAAAAAAACAAAAACAAAAAAATTGTCTTTAATAATTTGTCTGGTGTTATGGCACATACCTTTAGTCCTGACACTCAGAAGGCAATAGCAGGTGGATCTCTGTTAGTTCAAAGCCAGTCTGGTCTACATAGTGGCCTCCAATGTGAGCTTATATTTACATATGCAACAGTCAATGACAAAAGAGTCATGATTCTGAAAGAAAGCAAGCGAAGATATATGGGATGACTTGTAGGTAAGAAAGATAACAGGGAAGTTATGCAATTATATTATCGTCTTAAAAAATAAAAGAAATAATTAAACTTTTACACATGGGTAGTAGATACAAAAAAACATTTAGTTAAATAAATAGCATAAAAATAAATGAACAGATGCATGTGCCCAAAATGGGGAACTCTGAATGAAATTAATGGATTATATCAATTGTATCAATGACAGTATCCTGGTTATAACATGGGAAAATTGTTTTGAAAGATGTTATTATGGAGCATATCACTATTTAAAAATGTGTACATGCATTATTTATTACAAATATATATGTATCTGTCATTTTCTCCAAATAAGTATTTTAATTAAAAATAATCACATATATAAGTCATTAAAAATAAGAAGTAAAAGGTAGCATTACAAGACCCGAAAAAATATATCAATCCTGATCATTTCAATAGTCAGATACGTTATGTCAGTTATGCAGAGTAACTGCTAAAATTAGCAGTCTTTTCATTGTGCCAAATAGAAGATATTTGTCTTCCTTGTGGCTCTTTTTTTTTTAATTAAGGAATTTTTAAATTCATTTTACATACCAATCACAGATCTCCCTCTCCTCCCTCCTCCCACCCCTACTGTCTCCCATACCACCCATGCTCCATTCCCTCCTCCAACAAGGCAAAGTCTCCCATGGGGAGTCAGCAGAGCCTGGTACATTCAGTAGAAGCAGGTCCAAGCCCCTCCCCCTGCATCAAGGCTCCACAAGGTGACCCACAATAGACAGTGGGCTCCAAAGAGCTAGCTCATGCACCAGGGATAGATCCTGATCCTACTTTCAGAAGGAATCCTTAAGCAGATCAAGCTACACAACTGTCTCTCTTATTCAGTAGGCCTAGTCCAGTCCCATGGAGGCTCCACAGCTGTTGGTCTAAAGTTCGTGAGTTCCCACTAGTTTGGTTTGGTTGTCTCTGTAGGTTTCCCTATCATGATCTTGATGCCCCTTGCTTATAGAACCCCTCTTCTCTCTCTTCGACTGGACTCCTGGAGGTTGGCCTGGTGCTTGGCCTTGGATCTCTGCATCTGCTTCCATCAGTTACTGGATGAAGATTCTATGATGGCAGGATACTCACTGGTCTGATTACTGGGGTAAGCCAGGTTAGGTCCTCTCCACTATTGCTATTAGTCTAAGCTGGGGCCATCCTTGTGGATTCCTGGGAGCCTCCCCAGCACCTGGCCTCTGACCATCTCCATGACATCTCCCGCCATCATGGTATCTCCCTCACTGCTCCCCTACTCCATCCTTGCTCTAGCGTGACCATCTAGATCCCTCATGTTCTTATCCCTTATTCCCCACGCTCCATTGTCCCCCCACCCCCAGTTTACTCATTGAAATCTCCTCTATTTCCCCTTCCCAGGGTGATCCATGTGTCCCTCTTAGGGTCCTCCTTGTTAGCTAGCTTCTCTGGAGCTGTGGGTTGTAGTCTGGTTATCCTTTGCTTTACATCTAGGACCCACTTATGAGTGAGTACATACCATGTTTGTCCTATTAAGTCTGGGTTACCTCACTCAGGATAATATTTTCTAGTTCCATCAATTTGCCTGCAAATTTCATGATGTCATTGTTTTTTACTGCTGAGTAGTGCTTCATTGTGTATATGTACCACATTTTCTTTATCCATTCTTTGGTTGAAGGACATCTAAGATGTTTCTACTGATAACATCTTATATTGGGGAGGATTGGGAGCAAGGGGAACACTCCTCCACTGTTGGTGGGAGTGCAATCTTGTACAGCCATTTTGGAAATCAGTGTGGCAGTTTCTCAGAAAACTGGAAATTAAGCTTTCTCAATCAAGACCCAGCTATACCACTCTTGGGCATATACCAAAGGAATGCTCAATCATACCACAAGGACACATGTTTAACTATGTTCATAGCAGCATCATTTGTCATAGCCAGAACCTGGAAACAGCCTAGATGCCTCGTGGCTCTTCTGAGGACTCTATAGTTGGAATCATCCTTTCAGCCTCTAGGAAGAAATCAACACATCTATTAAATTTCTAATGCAGGAGGTTGTTTTTGCAATTTCCAAAGATATAAAAAAATTAAGGCTAAATTTTCAAGAGAAATCAGAAATCATTTTTGAGCAGCTGCACATTTTATCTCAGTTCTTTCAAATTTGTTTTAAGTTCCTTTAAATTTACAGAAACTTATTTCTCAGCAACTTAAACAAATGAGAGTAATTAGAATCTTTATGGTAGCCACTTCCCCAACTGTACTTATTTCAGGACTACTCAGTTACACGGAAGGGCTATTTAAGTGTATTTTGATTTAGAATTTGTCATTATCTGATGTGGTGACATATGCTTTTAATCATTTAATACCTTTAAACACTCAGGAAACAGAGGCATGAGGATCTCTGTTAGTTCAAGACCAACCTGGTCTACATAGTGATGTGACTTCCAGTGAACCATGGCTACATAGTGAGACCATATTAAAAAAAAAAAGGAGGAAGAGAAGCAAGAGGAGCAGAATGGTCAGGAAGAGGAAGAGGATAAGAAGAAGTAGAAGAATTTTCCATATCCTTTTCAGTAGCTAAAGTTTTCCTGCCTGGCTCACAATTAGGACAAATCTTTGTCACCTGCCAGTCCCACAGCCGCTCAGACCCAACCAAGTAAACACAGAGACTTATATTGTTTAAACTGTTTGGCCTAGTGGCTCAGGCTTCTAGCTATCTAGTTCTTACATCTTAAATTAATCAATTTCTATAAATCTATACCTTGCCACATGGCTCATGGCTTACTGGCATCTTCACATGCTGCTTGTCATGGTGGCGGCGGCTGGCAGTGTCTCCCTCTACCTTCCTGTTCTTTTCTCCTCTCTGTTAGTCCCACCTATACTTCCTGCCTCACCACTGGCCAATCAGTGTTTTATGTATTGACCAATCAGAGTAATTTGACATAGAGACCATCCTACAGCACTTCCCCTTTTCTTTTTTTTTTTTTGAAGAGGAAGGTTTTAACTTTTACACATCTCCAAAGTCAGCTTGGTATATTTGGGAATTTGGGCATAGCTTTTTTTACTACTTCCTACTGGAGGGGGGCGCTGTATTTTACGGACACAAAGAAAATTTTAGGATCATGGAGTACTCCGTGAGGGTGTATTGTCTGAGCCAGTTGCCTTGAAATGGTTCTGGATGTTGGATCATCTGGGCCTTGGTGTCACTGAAGACTTTCAGGTGGTCTTGGCTGGTCAAACCTGATGTATCTTAGTCTGGAACAAATCCATAGCCTCTGGCTTTCGGCATCTTCACATGCTGCTTGTCATGGTGGCGGCGGCTGGCAGTGTCTCCCTCTACCTTCCTGTTCTTTTCTCCTCTCTGTTAGTCCCGCCTATACTTCCTGCCTCGCCACTAGCCAATCAGTGTTTTATTTATTGACCAATCAGAGTAATTTGACATACAGACCATCCTACAGCACTTTTCAAATATTCACCATCACAATTTTACTATTAAGACAGGTAATGAAGTCTTATTTCTACAGAAAAATAGAAGCATGTGAGAAAAACCCACCTTGAATTTGCTTTCTTTCCTTTAGATATAGGTAAGAAAACAGCATGGAAATTGGTGAATTGGTGCAGGAAAAATATTGGTGGGAAAATAATAATTCTAAACTTGATGTTGTGCACTGGGCATTATTGAAGTGAAGCATCTAATGTCCAATTTAATTTACATGGCGCTCTTTTGAATCATGCAATACAAATTTCTGAGATTTACTTGATCTTCCATCTTGAACAATCAAAGTAACATTTTATCCTTATTTTAAAAGAACTTGATTTAGTTTTACTGTAAGATTTTGCAAATGTTCATTTTATAATTTTTGCTAAGGTCTTTACTTTCCAAGTTATTAAAGATGAATTTTCCTTAGAGTATCAAAATAATATTTATGTATAATTCATATTTTTTACTTCAATATTCATCCTCAGACTGTAATTTGCATTGATGACAGTGATAGTACCTTCATCAATAAAATTACTTTAACAATATCTCTATCTTTTGTAAAGGAAAATAATATTTCCTATATTCATTAAATTTTATAACACACATATTTCAATTTATTTTGTTTTATGTATCTAAACCTAAACTTAGGCTCAGCTCAGTGAGGACAAGAACCATTATTATATTCTTAGAGATAGTTAAGTAGCGGAATTGAACTAATTCTCCATTCTGTCTAGTATAACAAATATAATACACTGACATATTTTTGGACCAAATTCTCAATCTTTCAAGAACAGTCTAGAAATATTTTTGGTAAAATGTTCAATCTTTTAAGAATATTATAGTGTCTAATTTTCCCATGTATGCTTTCTTTTAAAAATCATACAGATGTAAGCCTCTTCAGCTTTCAGAAAGAGATTACATATTCATTAAACTTAATTTTAATTTTCTACTCAAATCACAGAAATATTCATTGCTGATTGATCCTTTAACAATATGTGTAATTGCTCATCTAGTACTTCATTAGGCTTTTAGTGGACCGCAGTTCTTCAGCTGCAGCTGAAAATTTCATTAAGATATTTTTGATGAAGCTCTTTTATACTTATATTGTCAGCACTTAGATTTAGGGTCACTGGTGCCTTCTTACACCTCTCTCTGTTAGTCACCACAGTTAATCAAGCACCAAAGCATTTTATTTCAGGCAACTTATGTACACATTGCTCATAGCACTCAACAAAGTTCACTTTGCTTATTCAATTATTTCTCATGTTTTTTATATGTTCAAGTTGCCCATGTTGGGAGAAAAATGCATCATCCTATAGATAATGATTTTAAGGAATCTTCTGATGCCAACAGATATTAATGGTGTATAAACATACTATTTTAATCTATTGTTACATTTTATAGCTTAGAGCATGTTTCCCAGGAATACAAATACACATATTTTGATCAAATCAATTGGCCACTCATGATTTACCTTTCTTAAATAGTCATTAACTCAAGAATAAGGAACTCCTCTATTTAAAATTGTGACTGAAGTCACTTTTCTATAAGACTATATACCTGGTATTTTGGCCATGCTATAGTGGAAGGCCTCCTATACCAGGGTGTATGAGAAGCACAAAGTGGACTTTAAGGATTTAACAATGATAAAATTAAGAGGACACAACATTGGGTGGGTAAGAAAGCAGGGGCAAGAGGTGAATCTTGGAAGAGCTGGGGGAAGAGGTTGAATAGTTTCAAAATACATGTGAAATTCTCTAAAGACTAATTAAAAATGATCAACTTCTGTGATGATCTGTGGACCTATAGTTTAAATGTCTGATATTTGGAAAATGAGTGTAGTCTATCCATTCATGTTTTCCAACTTAACAACAACTAACACACACACATTCACACACATACACACATAAACACACACACACACACACACACACACACACACACACACACACACCCCTTGCAGTTCTTTTTCTATGGTGCCATATGCACTCTTTGCTTTTATATTTCATTTCCTTAAACTCATTATTTATTCTACCTCTAATTTATAAACATCAATTCATGACTCCACTATCCCTCTATAATATTCTAGTTCTTTAAAATATTTTCTACAGTGCTTCTTACTTGTAAACTACTGAATAATATATTAATTTTAGAATGTTTTGTTTCAAATATGAATTTTCCTATTAGGTGTTATGCTGTACACTGGAAAGATCTTATTCTCTCATATTTGAATTGCAAGTATCAGGATTAGTGACCAACACCAAATTTGTGATGAGTAAGTATCTGAAATTTTAATGAAAGTTCCAGTGTTTTATGTATTTCCAATTTTTATTAACTTATATAATCCTTCATGACAAGATCTTAACTGTTTAAATTATTTGTCTCATTCTTACAACTTTTTAATGTATATAAATAAAATACCAAATAACATTGTACAGTTACAGGCAACATACTGAGTTAAAGATGAAAACATGTATATATAATGTGATATTTGATAAAGGCTTTGTCACCATAGTATGCGATATAAAATATTATGTTATAAAATCAACAGAAAGTTTTCATGGATAGATACTAGAGGGGAGAAAACATTACAGGTATTCAAAATGGAAATTATAAGTATAGAGCAATTGAAATGAGATTAGTATACCAAAAAGAAGCAAGGAGGTGTCATTAGAGGGAGAATGTTGAACCAAGTAGGGAGAACTAACATGGCTAAAGGGAACCAAGACTGGGGAAAACTGTTGAATCTGACTACAATATCCTGTCATGGTCAGAGTTTCTATTGCTATGATAAAACATCATGAACAAAGGTAACTTGAGACAGAAGGGTTGGTTTCATTTTACACTATCAGGTAACAGGATGACAGAGTGAAATCAGGAAAGAACTGAAGCACATCAGGACCCTGAAGGTAGACTCTGAAGTGAAGCCATAGAGGAATGCTGCTTGTTTGCTGACTCATTATGGTTTGTTCAACTTGATTTCATTCATGGGGTGTGCGTGTGCATGTTATGAGACAGGGTTTCTCTGCGTAACAGCCCTGGCTGTCCTGGACCTCACTTTGTAGACCAGACTGGCCTTGAGCTCAGAGTTCTGCCCCCTGAGTGCTGGGATTACAGGGGTGCGCCACCACCTCCCAGTTCTCAACTTGATTTCTTAACCATCCAAAATTACCTGCCCAGGCTTGGCACAATCCACTATCAGGCTGAGCTTCCCCACAACAGTTAAGAAAATGTCCCATAGGCTTGCTCATAGGCGAATCTTAGGAAGGCAGTTTATCAAGTAAGCTTCCTCCTTCCCAGATGTGTCTAGTTTTGTGTCATCCTGATCTTAGAGTGAAGAGAAATAAACATTTAAGTTCTTGGTTAGGGAATGAAAATATGCAACTGTTACACATGTTAGAAAAATACACATGGATTTTATTTGTAATTTGAGACATGGGAACTGAATGAAATTGTCATCAAGGTGCACATTTTAAGGATTGGTTTTAGATGCTCTGAACATGCTAGGCAAGCACTGTAGCAATGGGCTATATACTAGGTCCTTATTTTACTTTTACTTTTAGAGAATGCCTTACCTAGTTATCCATGCTAGCACTGCGTTCACTCTGTAGCATTGTTCTCTATTCATTTTTATTTGTCAAAAACTGTGTATAAGCTAATATTATTGATATCAAATGGACAATACACATTAAAGAGGAGTCATCTTCTAGACAATCTATAGAGATTCCCCAATAGATTGGGATGCATTCATGAGAAAACACACTACAATACAGGCAGTGGGGGATTTCCCATAGCTGCCAGGGAAAAATTTCAATAGCACATGTGAAATTATAGACAGAGGCAAATGATATTCTGGAGTCTGTAGGCTTGTGGCTTTGCCTAAAACAAGGTTTCCCATCAGAGAATTTTTCTTCTGGTGGGCTGACACCTTGAATATTAACTGA
Organism: Peromyscus melanophrys; assembly: GCA_902168415.1. Lineage (NCBI taxonomy): Eukaryota > Metazoa > Chordata > Mammalia > Rodentia > Cricetidae > Peromyscus > Peromyscus melanophrys. The sequence goes on along the minus strand of CABHPR010148940.1, from coordinate 50,197 downwards.
TATCTGTTGTTGTTATGTCATGGCTCTTGGCAGATTACCAAGACTGAAAAACTTTTAGCCGTATTAGCCAGAAGAAAAAAAAGCCACCTAAATAAAGTTAGAGATAAAAGGGAGATATTAGGCAGTGATATAAATAAAGGGATGAATATCCACAAGCATTCACCCTAACAATGTTAAGAAGTAAATAACATAAATATATTAATAACAACCAGTGAAATAAAAATTAAAATTAATTAAAAATCTCCTAACTTAAAAAAGCTCAGGGATAGATAGATTCAGTGCAGAATTCTACCAGACCCTCAAAGAACAGCTCCAAGGCTCCTCCATTTATTCTGTAAAATAGAAAGAGAAGAAATATTTTCAAAATCTTTTTATTAAGCTGGTATTATCCTGATACCACACCCACAAAAGAAAATTATAGAAATTGCTGAGGGCTGCAGAAACATGAAGTAAGAATTCAGTTGACTATGACAAATCTATACCTAGAAGAAGCCAAGGGCATTTCCAGAGGATAAAGCAAAGTCTTAAGGAGTCTTGGTGATATTGGCTTTTGAATATTAGCCATTTCCTGCTATGAATTTCTTGTCTGCTATTGTAGCTTTTCCATTCCTAGAACAGTGTATTTGATCATTCACTGGACACTATTTCCCCTATACAATTGAGATATTTGGACATGTCCCCCACCTGTGACACAGGCAAGACTTCCTTTTTCTAGGTTTTTGTTTCCACTTATTAGCATTAGACTCACACATCTGCCTTCTGTAATTATCTCCATTAGCAAGTAAGTATCCATGGCCAGCCAGGGCCTTCTCTGGACAAAAACATTTTATCTGACATACCTCTCAACATCCAAGAGCAAAATGCAGATAGACAAGCATTCCAGACCACCTACTAGTCTCTTGAACTAAGGCAAATATCAGTAAGGAGACAATGGCCAAGGCCAGGTGGATGTTAGGTACAAACTTTCACTTCTTGTGCAAATTAAGCTTAACCCTTTCTTCCATAGCACAAGTGGTATCTCTAGATAATAAAATAAAAGGAAAAAAATCCCTTTAACAATTTATTCAGAACAAAGGGGCTTTCACATATCAGGTGCATCAAACTATAAGGTAGGCTTCCTAGCTAATGAGCAGACTTGCCTCACCTGACCAGAAAGCGGCAGACACAGAGAATTGAGGATCATATATGTATTTAAACTAGACTGGGGAGAAAGAGTGAGGAATGAAAATGGAAGGAACTTAGAATAATGAGAAGACAGAAGAGAAAGCGACAGAGAGGAACTAAGTATGAGAACAAAACTGAAGCTGTGTAGAGAGATTTTTGACTTAGAAGAATAAAGTGAATGGACTAAAGAGTTTCGTGTATGTAGATTCATTCATTCAGCATCCTTCAGATTAATCTGCTGCTGGAATTCTGGGAGAAGACTATAGAGAGACTGGACCCCGAGAGTCTTCATTAAGAAATCTCTCTGCTAATACAGATGCAGAACTTCTCAGTAAAATACTTACAAATGGATACTCAATACAGAAGAATCTTCCTATACATATTTATGAGTCTATATTTATACAAGGTGATCTAAGTGAAATTGCCAAACAATGGGGGTGATGGAGCCCTCAACTGACTTGTTAGTAAATGAAACTTTCAGTTCCAGGATTAGGTTACATCTGATTTAATTGTTGACCAATAGAGTCCATGGGAATCCCCAAATAACCCATACTGTTGGCAAGGTTATTGGTTGCTCTCCACAATTGATGGCCCCATTTTCAAGACATCATCTACATAACTCATTGAACATGGAGAAGTCAGCTAGTGCCTACATAAAGCTTTCATCACTATGTTCCAGTGTTGTTGGTACAGAAAGGTACTTTGCTTGCTACCAAAGAAGAAACATAAACACCAACCCAGCCACAAACTCTGATCTACAATGGTGCCCTACCTGTAAGATATGCTAGGGTAATGGTGGGATAATATAGTGGTATTCTATTTGTACTGAAATGTGATTTTATTTGTATGTTAATAAATAAAGTTGCCTAGGGGTCAGAGCTATCAGCAAGCCATAGCGAAAGCCAGGGCGGTGGTGGTGCACGCCTTTAATCCTAACACTCGGCAGGCAAAACTAGGTAGGTCTCTGTGTGTTCAAGGATACAGCCAGCAGTGGAGACACATGCCCTTAATCTCAATACCAACCATAGAAGACTTGGAGGTCTGTACAGAGAGGTAGTTACGAGGCAGTCACGTAGTTGGGTTTACAACCAATGAGAAGGCAGAACAGAACTCTTATTTAAAATCAAACGCACAGGAAGGAGTCCTTTTCGGAGAGGTCTCTTGGCGGGAGAGGCTAGCTGGCGGAAAGCGGGTAAGACTCTTAGCTCTGACCTCTTTGGCTTTCATCTTTACATTGGCTCTGTGTCTCTTATTTAATAAGGCAGCTGGTTACATCTACAGGATAAAGCTTGAGGAGTAGGCTTGAACCACTGGCACTGGAAAGGACTTTGTGACTCTAATAATAGATATTAAGACCAACAACTATTAAATTGGACCTCATAATGTTGAAAGGCTATGTAGAGCAAAGGACACCATCATTCAGACAAAATAGTAGCCTAGATAATGGGAAAATACATTAAGCAATGACACATCAGATAGAAGGTTAGTTGTAGCATGAATCTTAAAAGTTCTTATTAATAAAATCAAACCTGAGGCCAGTTATTGGGGTGAACACTGGAAGGTCAGAGAGACAGAATAAGCCACAGCTATCTCACCTCGCCGGATTCTCAGCTGGTCTTGTTTCCTCAGACTGGATGCCCCGAGCCCTCATCCAGAATGGGTCTCAGCTGAACTGCTGCTAGAAGCCTGAAAGCTTAACCAGCCACATGCTTCTCCAGGCCAAAGGCTTCTCCAGGCCAAAGGCCTCTAGTTTCTGGTCCTCACGCCTTATATACCTTTCTGCTTTCTACCACCACTCCCTGGGATTGAAGGCGTGCTTTCTGGGATTAAAGGCGTGGGTCACCACACCTGGCTGTTTCCCATGTGGCCTTGAACTCACAGAGATCCAGAGGGATTTCTGTCTCTGGAATGCTAGGATTAAAGGCGTGTGCTACCACTGCCTAACCTCTATTTAATATTGTGGCTATTCTGTCTCTGACCCCAGATAAGTTTATTAAGGTACACAATATTTTGGGGAACACAATACCACCACAGTTAGTATCTATAACATAGAAAGAACTGAACACAAGGACACAAATAGCGCAATAAAATGATGTACAGAATTATGCAGAAAGTTCTGAAAATTTGAAATACAAATGGATAAAAAACACATAAGTGTTTAACAACCTTAGCCACTAGGAAAATACAAATTAATATTATTTTAAGATTCATTTTGAACCACTCATAATGACCAAGATCCATAAAATAAGTGACAGTTCATAATAACAGAGATGCAGGTAAAGGGGAATACATTTATTGCTGGAATAGCACTATGAAAATCAGTGTGAAGATCCCCTGGGAATATGGGAATAGATTTACCCCAAGATATAGCTGTACCACCCCTGGGCATATGCCCACAGGACTCTACATGATCCTGCAGAGATAGTTGTTCATCAGTGATCATTGATGCTCTATTCATAATAGCCAGAAATTGGATAGAACTTAGGTGTCTACCAATAGATTAATGGATAATGAAAATGTGATATATCTATATCATGTAATATCATTCAGCTGTTAAGAAATAAAAATATAAAATGTGCAGGTAAGTGGATGGAGCTAGAGAAAGTCCTCATAGACAAATATTGTATGTTTTCCCATATATTTGGATGTTAGCTTTTAAAATTTTGATGTGTATGCTACAATCTAAGTAGTCACAGAGGTAAAGTACCAGACAAGGGATCAGGAGGGGAAAGAAAATCTCCCGAGGAAGGGGAGAGAGAATGTAGTTTTCTGAAGAGATAAAGGGAAAACTAAAATATGATTATTAAGAAGTGAGGGGATGAAAGAGAAGGGTAAAGGAGGAAAGACTGGGAGGAACAGCTAACACTAGTGGCCATTTGAAACGATATATGAAAACCTAAAATTTACAAGCTTCCTAAAATATACACGTGTGAAAGAAGTCTATATGGAGTTAACAAATGGGGGCAGACAATGCCTCATCTGGATATTGCATGCCGTTAAATAAAGCCTCCAGTGCCAGCAATGGGTTACATCTTGTTAAACTGTGGGCCAAAGCAGTCTCATGGAAGCCCTCAAATATTACAGGCTATTGGCAAGACTATTAGTTGTTCTCTACAACCTGCAGGTAAGGCCCTATTACTGAAACACTTCCTTATGTCATTGGAACACGGAGGAGTCAAGCTGGTCTCTAAATAGAAGCCTTACTCCTACTAATCAGCCATTCATGGCTTCATGTACTTAAATGTACTCGATGTGCTACCCGGGAAGATCCAAATTCTGCATCCCACTACAGTGAGTTGTCTGCAAGATTGGTGCATTAGTGGCACAAAGGTTATGGGAGTAATCAAGTACATTTTGGTTGGGATTAAGGTCCATTCCGTGAGATGGGACCTGTACCAGACACTGTTAAAGTGGTCCCAACGCTGACATTAGATAAGTTACAGGCTTTGGGAAAAAATTCTATCCTTCTGCTTAAGGAGCACAGAAATAAATGACTCCTAATGGCACACTGAGATACCTATCTTAAATGCCTAGCTTAAAACCTATCAGAGAAACTTCTTCTTACAGTAGATGAGAATTAGCAAAGAGACCTACAACTGGAAAATAATCTCGAAAGTGTGAGTGTGGAACATTCAGCACAGTTTAAAATGTCTTTGTCAAATCCTTCCCCTCAAGGTTCAGAGGTCCGTGCAGAAGAGGAGGTGGAAAGATTATAAGAGCCATAGGTGAAGACTGACTCCCCCAAACCAGCATTTCCACAGACACAAAAGGGCTTATTGTTTGAACTCTTAGAGACTGTGGTAGTACACACAAGATCTGCACAGGTTCAAGAAAAATGGGGTCCTCCTATAGAAAGAGGAAAGTGGGTATGGGATGCTACTCCTAACTAAGAAGCTATTTGCAATTGGTATCTGTTGGAGAAGGGAAAACGAATTTTCTACAACAGAAGAACATGTTCCCACGGAGGCCACATTCGCCTAGCTCTGGAGTCACAAAGGTTTATGAGCCACCAATCTTGGATCTGGGAACTGAACTCTGGTGCTCTGCAAGGGTGGTATGAGCTCTAAATCATTGAGTCAGCTCTCCAGACACTCAACAAAGCTCCTTAACAGTTAACACAAGTATCTATTTGTCCATTCGCTTTGCATTAACCTCTCTCCATATCTATGCTATTTCCATGGATTTTCCCCCCCTGATCTCCTTTGCTATCTAGGTACCCTATGCTACTGTAATCTGGGGTCTCTGGCAAGCAGTGAGCATCATAACTTTTAATAAGTGGAACTATAAGAAAAGTTATAAGCACCTATTCTTCCATGTATTCAGTTTCTTGCATATATGTTATGTTTGTAGAGTGCGTTCTTTTATATGTATTCTAGGTTACTTAAAGTCATATGATAGGAGTGAGAAACCTTAATTATTCAATAATAGCTTCTTGGAAAACATTCATATCATTTAATCTACTTCTATGACAATATTTTATTGTCTCTATATCTTACGAATACCAAAGGGGATGCATGTAATTGATACAGATATACATTTTCTAATCCATTTCTTTTTAATACTTCATGACCACAATAATTCTATGCTAATTTATTGCACTCAGTTTTCAGAATGTACAGTGGGATGTGTAGTTCCCAAGCTGCTGGTTTAGCATCTCCTTCTACGGCCACAATACACTGAGAGGTCCTTTCTAGCTTGTAAAAGAAAATATTCCAGAGACATGTATGTACGAATAGTGGTTAACTTAAAATACAAAACCTAGATGTAAAATCAGTTAAATAGTAAATTTTTTTTAAAAATGCAGGAGAGTAAACTTTATGAAATGACTGATCTTCAATGGTCACATACTAAAGTAACATTGGGAACATGACTGTAAATAAATGAATAAGAAATAGAGTTTGACATTTGCATGATGAAATATGAAGCCCATTTTCAATAATTTCAGTGATCTCCTAAATATCATTCAGACATGCTAGCTGACCTAAATTTCCATTTGGCTAATGACTTTCTCTGCAAAGCATATGACAAGCTGTCACAGCCACAACACTAGTAATACATCAATAGATTATACTGTTTGTACATTTTTGTGTATTTTCTGAAACAGTGGAATATTCCCAGCTACAATAGAAACTGAATTAATACCTTACAGAACCAAGATAGACTATTAAAATATCAAACATTCACATAATGCAAATATCATGGGAGAGTAATTTTCTTAAATAAAGAACATTTAACTATATCCCACAAAAAAATTCTTATTTGTTACTTTTGGTGCTAAACAAAATCACCTTAAGAAGTCTGTAACAAAAAATTTTGTAATAAAGTATGTAGAAACCTAAGAGGATTTTTCATAGACTTTTAGAACTTTCTTTCTTCCTCATTGCCTGGGTTAAATCCATTATTAAACACTACTAATATATTTCTTTGGTATCTACTTAGGATTCCTCCATAAGAAAAGATGGATAGTACACATACAAAGGAGAAGAAAAAAAAGCATTTTGGCATATGTATTTTAGTATTTAGTTGAAATTCTGTGAGTTGAAATTGTCATTAATTTGTATATTTGAATAATTTTTACTTATGCATCCTACATATGGAAAGACAAGGCCATTTAAATTTTGTCGTCAACAAATGTTTTTATTTTGCATAGGAAATCAGGGCAGAGTTGGTGAATGCCTTTTGTTAAAAGAAAGTAGTTTTACAACAAAGGAAACAAAAACAGCTTGTTAGCTCCTTTATAAGGAGAGCTATATTATCAGTACATCGACGAGCACTCCCATGGTGATTGCAGCATTCTTCACAATAGCTAATAATTGAATTAATATGTCATCCAATGAGCAGTGAATGAGTTGAGAACATATGACATGTATACTCAGTTAAATTCTATTCAGGTGAAAAAAGGACAAAACATTATAAGCAATGACATGGGCAGACCTATGTCTAACTAACGGGCCATAATGTTGTTATATAAAAAGGCACAGAAAGGTACATATTGAATATTCTTGCTGAGATGTCAGATCTAAACCATTGAGCTTACAGAACAGAGAGCATCATAGCAGCCATGGCAGGTCATTGAGTGGAGGAGAGAGGAGGAAATACAGACTAGACTGGTTAATGTCTAGAAAGTCACAGCCAAACAGGAAGATTACATTTTTGTCTTCTATCACACAGAGAGGTGCTGTGTTTAATAATACAATAATGTTTGAATAAAAATATTGTGGAGAAAAGATATTTTGTATCTTCATTACCAATAAATGACTGTTGAGGTGTTGCATAATCCTAAATAATCTGAGTTGATTCAGTAGCAATGTGCATACAATATTCTGATATATATACATTCTCTGACATTAAACTCATTAAAAAAATACATTTTACAGGTGCTAGTTATGGCACTCACAAGCAGAGTCAGCTGAGTCTTCCTGTGATTTAGAATTAGGCAATTTTCATTCTTTGTCATTCATAATCTCAACCTTCTCTTGGTTTGGTTTCCTGTCCCTGCTGATAGCTACATACCTGATCATTTCCTTTGTCTTTGTACATAAACTTCCTTATCTTTATTCAGAGACAGTGCACTTAAGACCTGTCCCAGTAGAGGCTTTTACCCAGCCTCTAAATGAAAGAGCCAATGAAGTCAAAGAAGGTGTTTTGAGTTGAGAATTCAGCAACTTGTAACAGGTATACACTGAATGCCAGGGATTTATGACAGGAAGAGGGGCATATGGATTCAGAAGTATGATTCCCGATGGCTGAAGCTACTTTATACATGTAGAATTGCAGGACTTCAGTTCCTTTTGTTCCTGCAAGGAAAACCCAAGTCCAGGTGCAAATCATTGAAGTCCTGTTTTCTATTTAGAAAGATTAAGGGAGTTTCCCATACCACGTACTGCTCTGAAGTTGCCTATTTAATATTCTAGTCAGAATTCCACTTTGTAGGAAAGCTCTTCTAAGACAAAACAAAACATAAACACCTAGGAAAACACCACATATGGTAAGACAGAACTTAAAAAGACACCCAAATTAGCTTAGATGGAGTCAGACATCTATTTTTATGGTAATTTATGAGTCCAAGTAATGTCAGATACATCTCTAATCATAGTCATTTTGCACTCAAAAGAAGTGAGTTACAAAAGTATAAGGACAGTTGCAAGTCCACTTGGCTGGCTATTTTGTGAAGGTCAAGGACAAAGTTGGTTCTCTGTTACTACAACCCAGTATTATTTCTATTGTACCATCATGTTCTTGTTTTGTCAATTCAATACAAATAATATTCTAAAGTGACATAATTATGTTGTGTTGAAGTATCTCTATCATTCCCATTGCTGTTGCCTGAAGTTACAAGAAATTTGTAAGCAACGTTAGGTCTCTGCACCTGCGTGCATGCATGTGTGTACATATAGATGGATGTTAGCTGTCTTCCTTGATCACTCTCCACCTAATCTTCTGAGACAGGGCATCTCACTGAACTTTGCGCTCATAGATTGGAAACCCTGGCTAACACACAAGCTCTGGGGATCCACCAGTGCTTCCTCATGCTAGGTTTACTTACAGTGACTGTCATCGTGCCTTGCTTTTTTACATTGTACTAGGGATATAAAGTCAGTTCCTCATTCTCCTGCAGCAGAGACTTCAGGACCGAAGCAATCATTCCATTCCACAAAACCTTCTTATCTTAGAGACTTCAAAGAAAGTCTTCTAATGCTAGCTTCAATGGGACAAAAATCAAAGTAGCAGCAGGGCTTCCTCTTTTCTGGAGGCTCTAGGCACAACCCATTTCCTTGCTTCTTACATCTTCTAAAGGCTGGCCACAAACTTTGTTTGATGGCCCATTTCTATATCCAAAGCCATCAAGGGAAGGTTGACATCCTTTGCATCAAAACACCCCAAAATACTCCCATCATCACTCCTTGCCATCTATTATCAAAGCTTATTGACATTCCTTTGGACCTACCTGAAGACTCCAGGACAATGTTTCCATTTTAAAATAAGCTCACAACAACCCAACGTCATATGCAATATCAAATTCTCTTTGTAAGAGTTTCTTTATTTGCTGTTGATGAGATTTCACTTCATATTATACTTATGTTACAAGAATGGTGATACTAAGTAAAGAAACTGTGAAGGACATGTCATTTATGCCTGAAACTCAATGTAGTGTCATTATTACCAGTTATGATGGGAAATTTGGAGGATAATTTTTGATTAGATTAATATTTAAGGGTCTCCAAGTACCAACTATTGTTCTCTGTGTTGTGGGTGAGTCTCATGAAACCAGTTGAAAGCCATACAGGAGTGCAAAAGAGGATATTCTCAAATCTTGAAATGCATTGACTCAATCAGTTTTCCCAATGTCCAGGCTGTCAGAATTTAGAATGGGTCTCTACCTTCAGTTATCTTGGATCTCAAGCTGGTTGGTACCCAACACACACTTAACTAACTACCCTCTAAGATCTCATGAGCCTCTACCATATTCACTCTGCTTCTCTAGAGAGCCATAAGTAACATGAGTATCCTTGAGTCTATAGCTAAATACGATTTAATTCTCTCTTTATATCAAACTTTGCTTGTTATTTCTTTATTCTACATTTGAATACTCAGTATTATCTTACTTTTGTAAATGTTCTTTTGTCTCATTTCAACCATAGCTTCCACTCCTATTTTGCTACTTATCGATACTAATTTACTCTTTATTCTAAATGAAGCATGTATTATGTAACAAGTTTACTGGGATCATTAGCACTATTGTTGTTGCTTCTGACTCTCAATCACTCAGAACTACTTAACCAGGAATTTCTATAGTGGGATTTCTAAACTAGATTTTAAACACTGTCATTTTTAGGTATAAATTATTCTCTAGAACTGTAACTTTTTAGTTCTTGTCCTTGCTATCTGAATGTAGTAATAAAAAAAAGTGATACTATTTCACCACTGATAATATTTAGCTTATATTATTTTATTGATCCCTAGGATTCTCTGCAACCCTAATAACAGAATTAGGTTAGGAAGTAGTGTTTACATGAAAGATAAATGCAAAAGAGAGTGTGGATCTAAAAGAGAACTGCTACCCCTTGTGGGACTAAACCCCTGGTGGCAAGAGGGAGATTCGGAAATAGATTCCCCAAAAGAAGTTATTTTTGAACTACATTTGAAGGGGAAGGAATGCTTACTAAAGAAAGTCTGCATGTCCTAGAAGCCATGTTCCTTGGTAATTCTGAATAGTTTGATTTTTCTCTTTTTAGATTTATAACCTTTGTGAAGGGGAGAAGGGTCATACGCCTACGCAGAATTATGTGCTCCCAACATGACTCCTAGGTCAAAAAAAATGTTATCAATAATGCTGAATAAAGAAAAAATTGTTTATTCAGTTTCTTTAAAGATTCCATTTTAGTGAGTGATCTATTACATTGTTGAAATTTAATAAAGATGAACCTCTTTCAGATTTTCTCTACTTACTTGAGGAGAACTATTTCTCTATTTGTACATGTGTAGGGAGAGACAGGTAATTGTTTGGGTGACTTCTCATAACCTGAAGCAATAAGACTGTGACACAACAGAGAAGAGTAGTGAGTTCTTTGACTTCTAATTCATGTTTCCTACAATGTGTCACTCAACTAGAGGAAAAAAGCTCTACATGAATTGAGGGTATTTCTTTGAACTAAAACAAGTTTTTCTTTTCTATATCAACACCTTCCCTACAGGGTATTCTGAGACCTGAAAAGGAAGGCTCTTTGCTAAAGCTGTGACTGCTAACACTTCAGCAGGCATATTAACTGCCTGTGGGAGAGCTATTTAATTTGAATAGCGTCTGAACAGGGGTGGAAGATTATATGTAACCCCCATTATTCTATCAATAAAAGCTCTATTACCTTTAAGTTCTGAAAAGCAAGACCTCTACATTAAAAAAAAGGTCAGTTGTCTGGAAGATATAGTCAGAAGCAGCTAACAAATATTAGAGGAGACTTTACTCTTTATGAAGCCAAAGAGAGAGGAGACAATGAAATTGAAAACCCACCGATTGTAGAAATAGAAAATAATAAATACTTTATGAAAACATGTTAAAACTTATCTTGGGAACTATTAAATTTCAATTGAAAATACAAGATGAAAATAAAATGTCTAGTGTTTTAGCTACAACTCAATGAATATAATTTTCTAATTAACAGGGATGAATAAGATGAAGTACTTTAACACAAGAAAGTCACGTATAACAGAATATTGAGTTCAGAGGGTCTGTGGCAATGGATATGTGATTACTCAAAATGAATGAATACCTTAAGATGTACACAAGAAAGGACCCATTCTCATTTTATGTGCCACATTCCAGTGCAGAGAACAGCATGCTTTCATGTGAAAATAGATAAACCTAAACATTATTAATAGTGTGCTTCTGTGTCTATCACAGTGTGGTTTCATTTGAAATTACGTTCAGTGAATTAATATGAGATCTTTGTTTTATTTGGCATTCCAGAAAAATGACTAAGTGATGGTCTTACTGAATTAAAACAATTAAGCCGGGTTGTGCACATTTTCAGTCATGATTGATACACTCATTTAAGGGTGCCAACTTATTGGTTACAATAATTAGTAACTGCAAACTAAACATTCTTAGAAAATGTCATGATATCTCAAAGATATAACAATTGTACTCATTTAGTTGAGAATGCACAGTCTACATTTAAATGTTACCAAGATTATATCTTTAGTCACAGTATTTGACATCGAACATGTACTAATGTAAAAAGGGTCAAGTTTTTATAAAATGCAATGAACAATAAAGGCATCCTGCCCAGATCCCTTTCACATCCTTCTACATCAGCCTCCCCTTGATCTGCCTCCAGGTTGATAATGTACAATGTATACAATCACTCAAATGAGAAACTCAAGAATACATGCCCTTTACTCCTCTTTCTCCATCATGTAGCCAATTCAGTTACCAATTGATTCTTCTGAATACTTTTAAATTCTTTTCTTACCTCTTCATCATTATTATCACTATCCTTCTTAAAGGTCAAAGCCTCTTTCTCTGGACTACATCAATATTTTCTTATGTACCTGCTGTAGCTTCCAACCATTTCTTCTCCAATATACCCCTCCAAGTACTGCCACATTACAAAGAAAACCACATCTTGAATCCGAGTCTCCTTAAAATGTCATTGTTTGTGATGTATATATTTTCGGTAGGAAAACATTAATGCTGCAACTAACTTATACTTACCTGGACCCTCTATACACCTTGAGTCCAGTTATCTCAACCTATTATCTGAAATTAAGGATCTACTGATATGGTCTGTCCACTCTAACTTCCACACATAGTCATGTCATATTGTATTCAATCTTGATGGCTTCAAATCTCTATGATCAATGTGCTTTTATCTCCACTTCTCACCTTGAAAGTTCTTTAAGTTTTATGCTGTGTGTTTGTCTGAAAGTGCAAGTGACATGGATCTATTAATAACTATTTGTGTTGTCTTTTAGACCTAATATCAGTATTTAGTGTTTTAAAACCTTGAAGTAACTATGAAAAAGGCAGTCAATGCATTCCCAAATAAATTAATATAATTATTGTATCTTACTTTTGAAATAGTATAGCAATTTCTAAGAATATTTGGTTTACAGTTATTATTTTGTATCCAAGAAGAAGTTGAAGCTTAAATTTTAAAATGATAAATGTTCTAAATTGATAGGTTCATTTAGGCTTCCAACTTATGTGTATCCAAGAAGGAGCTGAAGCTTGTACATCTAAAGATAAAAGCAATAGTAGACAAGTCTGATTTTTAAAGCTACTTTAGACTTTAAAAAAAGGCATTTTGATATTTAGAGATGTTCATCAAGCACTCTGAGAATAGCGAATGAATTGAGAATTTATAAGCCTGATTCATTTTATCAAACTCTTCATCCCTTCTTATTTATTCTGAGAATAACAGTTAGGATTTTTAGATTTGGCCATTATATCATCATCAAGCAACAACTGGTCAAACTTAAAACAAAATCAAGCAAAAAAATGTTTTAACAATAAAATTACCCAATAATATAAAAGCTTGAATTCCTTTTCCAAGTCCCAGTACGTCAGTAATTTACTGGACTATTAAAAGGATTTCAGAGCCACTGCACAAAACAAACAAAGTGTTTTGTTAACTGGCCCTGGATTCAAGTATTGTGTTACACATTTTTCCATTGTTAAATTCTAAGAGATAAAAATTCCATCAAATAATGCTAGAATACTTAATGACATAAAATTCCTAACATTAAAACACAATACCTTCTGATTTATCCTGTTTCTGTGCCATCAAATGTTAAAGTTGTTTGGATACAATATCACAGCTTATAGAACTGTACTTAGGTTCACATGTTCGTGTGTTGTTTATACCTTGATTTGTTTTGCATATTATGTTTTTTTTTTTTTAATCTCGGCAATGTTATAATTTATTTAAGTAAAAGACAGTTGTCTGTAGGGTTAATACAAAGGTGGCCAATAGGAATTAAGTCCTTTTAACTAGGTTAATTGTATGTAAACCTTTTTACTGCTATACTGAGAGATTCACTAAGTGATGCCGAAACAACCTGGAGAGGATGATAAGATCCCTTAAGGACTTAAGAATGCAGTAGATTTGAATCCTGAGGAAAATTCGGGCTTTTTGTTTAATCAGTAAGATCAAAATTTAGTTTACATTTATTATTTATTTTGCTAATATTATTAGAATAATAGTGCACAAAAGAATGAGTTTCCTCCAATACAAATTTTTAATCCATTAACCTGAAAGGACTTAAACTCCCAGTGCGAAACCAAATCTACCTCATTAAAACAGTTCACTGCAAGGCAATGTTGATTTATGCCAATAACTTCATAGTCTCTGTTAGGCAGATGCATCATGAGTCAAAGATGATGTTTAAAATTTGTCCTGAACACAGTTGTATTTGTATATAAAGACTTTTTGACAGTTTTCTATGTAACTCTTCCTGAGCATTGATGTTTGCACTGGGTAATAGCCACTCTTTGTTACCCCACAACTACTTGAGAGCAATTGAACTAAGGCCTTTAACTCCACAAAATATGTAACAAGGATTTTAACACTGTCATGAGGCTAAGTATTTATTCTAACATTCCCAGCAATTAGTCAGCAAGTCTTTGAACCTCCCACAAGGGTAACATTTATTTCAATGCCTTTTTTATAGGGAAATATACCGGTATCAGTCTGAAGCATTTTTAACATGAGGTACTACAAAAAACTTTAATTTTCTAATCACCAAAGGGCCATAATAAAAAAGACTGACTATGCTTGAGAGGCTTTTCAAGGTTATGATATCACTAACCAAACACCAAAATGTAAGATGCAGAAATCTCTGAAGAAAATGCCAGTATCTTTCAGTTTTACTTTCTGTTGTGGGTCCCTAGGAAGACCCTGGGTGTCCTTGGCTCTCTTCTGTAGGGCTCTTTCTGCTACTCTAGGCATTTTGCTAAGTACAGTTTTTACCTCTATGAGTGTGCAGTCATAAACAGTCTGTGGAAGGTGACTGGTTTTGGTTGTTTACAGTTAGAATTCAGAACATGCAGAACTCATAATTAGAATAAATGCTTATTGGTTTTTATGTGCTTATGGAATAAGTGAATGCGATAGTTTAAAATCAGTGTTGAGTAAATTTTCAGCAAAAACTCGTTGGTCTATGACTAATGTCTGATTTTACTGGAAACTATATTATAATTCTTAAAGCATAGTGATTTGTAGAATTTCAATTTACTTTTTATTCATAGAAGTTCAATTCCATTTTAGCATGAAAATCAATACAACTGACTGTTGAAATTTTAACAACTTTAAAGTAAAAAATAGAACATGATTCATGATTTAGTGTGGTGTGTATAAGTGCATATTAATAGTATATTCAAATACAAAATGAAAGTGTGATAGTCTCTGTGAAAGGTTTATGCTAGATTATGGTTCATTGCTAATGAAAAACAAATAACATAAAAATACTACACATAAATTTAAGATCAATCTATTTATATTATCAGAACAATATAGTGAGGTGTTTTTTGCCTTTTGACTTTCATGGCCATAAGTTAGATTTTAATCTAATACCTTCTGATTTATCCTATTTCTGTGCCATTAAATGTTAGAGATGTTTGGATACCAGATCGTAGCTTGTAGAACTGCACTTAGGTTCACATATGGATAAGATGGTCCCAAATTCGGTCAGTCAGTCCCTTACATTTTTACCCAGCCAGGTATTCATAAATTGAAATGAACACCCAATGTTAAATCTGGTAATTGGGAAGACAATACTGACACATGCCTGTGATCACGACACTCTGGAGACTTAGACAACAGAATTGACATGATGTTTGCAGCCATGCTAGATTTCATAGGGGATTGCAGGAGAGCTTGGGCTTCAGTTAACCCTAGCATCAAAAGACAATAGGAAAAAAAAAAGAAGAGGAGAAAGGAAGAGCAAGAGAGGAAGTGTTAGTGGTTATCCTTTAATGACTTTTATAAGCTTATGACTGTTTCACAGTACAATGTCAAAAATGCTTACAAAGTGAGTGGACATGTGCATATATGTGTCTCCTCATCTGTTTATACACATACACTTGATGTACAATGACTCATCATAGTTACGAATTAGAGTGACACAAACATGATGTGTTAGGTACTTCATATGGAATGAGTGTTTGAAGGCTCTTCTATGCAAAAAACTATAGTTAATATTTGGATATGGAATTCATAAAGATGTAATTTACAGAACAGGGCATACCCTGTCCTTGTTTCACAAAATTCTTTCAAGAATTTTCACAGTTGTGCTGTGTTCCTACCTGTACAGCAGGAAATCTTAAGTCATATTATGACTCATATTATGACTTCTCTAAAATTGGATTTCCTATCAGTCGTAATGGTTCTAAATAACTTAAATGCTTTCTATACAGAAAGAGTAAAGGTTGACAGACACTTGAAGGAATTTAGGATTTATCAGTCTGGCATTTTTGACGATGAGAAATCCTCAACATGATTGTGAGGCAAAGTTCATTTAAAGATGTATGTCATGAACTAAAGCATTGTCACAGTTGACACCCAATTATTAGTGTTTGTGTAAAGGAACATGTTGTGTATACCATTTTGACAATTTCATTGTGTATAAATTACATACAATATTTTATTTCATATAAAGTTGTCACTGAAGCCTCACAAAATGAAAAAAATGGCCCCGCACAGTAACAGCAATAGATTGCACAATTTGAACAGAACTGCAAATAACAGTAATTTGAAACTTAAGAAAGCCAGAAAGGTGTTAACCTCAACCTTTATCAAGTGGATAATATGAATAAGCTCACCTTCTTGTTCTCAATTTCATCATTTAATATATTAGTGACTTTCTTTGTTGTTTTGACAAAATGCCTGACAAAGCAACGTAATAAAGGGAAGGATTCTTTTCATTTACAGTATACGAAGGTGTACAACATGGAGAGGAGGCATGGGGGCAGGAGCATGAGGTGGCTGCTCACATTTAGTCAACAGTTAAGCAACAGAGAGCCAACAGGAAATGAGGCTGGGCTGTGAAACCACAGGGGTAGATAGTATCCAGTGACTCACCACCTCAAGGGAGACTCAGTTCCTTCTATAGTTTCCCTAAACACCACCATTAGCTACACACCAAATATTCAAACACATGAGCCTGTAGAGAGACATTACACCTTCAAACTATAACAATTGACAAGAAATAGTGAGAGAAATTAGACTTTCAATATCTATTTGTACTTGACATATCCCTTGTACATATTATTATCATTATTAAACTATTTCCACCATCATTGTTAATTATGAATGAAGGTGGTAAGAATTTAAAGACCAGAGAGTCATCCATCAAAAGGTATAGCCACCTCTCTTCTGTTTTGTGATGGATGTCTCATTTTCTAGACTGCAACCCAGTGACCTAAGTGAAGCCTTTCTGACCACATTAATGCATTTTTCATCACTGAGTCCTAATACAGCAAAAGAATGAACATAAATCCAAAGCCTATGAGAATCTGGCTCTCTAAGCTTTTCTGTTTTTCATTGTACACTTCTTTCCAAGTTTAAAAATGCTTTTTATACTCAGGTATCACATCGTCATAAGAATGATTAACTAACTTAAGTGGAGGCAATTTGAGAATGACAATATATAAAGCAATTATTTGAGATGATTTCCTGAGCCTGTTATGAGGCCACAAGTTGTTTATCTGAGGTGGTATTGTGCCTGATAATATTATTTATTATTATTTTCTTTGTCCTCCTGTAGGTTGTTTTTTCATATTTTCAGAAAACTGTCTTAAATGTCTTACATCAACACTAACCCTTGCTAGACATTCACTGTCTGTACAGAAACAGCAGATGTACATCATAGACCAAGAAAAAATGTCTTTCTATGTATAATAACTTGTCTGTGAACCTAATGCTTTACCACACTGGTATGACATTATTATTGATGCTTATTTTGTTTTAGCAACATTTTAGAATGTGCTAAATATTTGAAATTTGAAGATATTTCAATAAAAGAAAGCTTGAGAGATTGTGATTCAAATTTTGAGGAGCAGGATATTTACACATTTGTATTTCAACTATTTGCTTCTCCAAAGTCTTTTTGCCCACAGATCACTAGGAAAACTAGGAATGTTAAAGCATATAGGGGCCTCTCTTCAATGGAGGAGATAAAATACCTGTTTACCCAGAAAGCTGCAAGTGGGTATTGTTAATGACCTGGTGACTTTTGTGTAATCTGTGGCAACAGACCTCACCCATCTTTTTCCATAGAGTCAGACCTCACCCAAATGCCCCAGGATGTTCATAGCTGACTCTCCCGTCCTAGTTCCAGTTAATAGAACCCATCCATAGGGGTGATGCCACGTGTATTTTATAGCCTGCTCACCTCTAGTCTGTCTTGGTAAGAGGCCATACTAGGTTCTAGGCTGTTGAGCTCTAAAACCCACCATTGAGGTCATGTGTACCTTGCAAAGGTATTTCTATGTAGTCATACCATAAGCTTTATTTTGTATCTGGAATTGGAATGATGGTTGCCCAGAAAACTGGAATGGGAATAATGGTTGCCTAGAAACTTTTCCCCAAGTTCTACTGTGTTTTAAAGATGCTGACAATGAATTTCCTGTCATTAAACTCCTCGAAGTCAGACCCAGGTCAACAAAGTCCATCTGAACTAAGCTTTCATTCTCATCTCTGCAGGTTCACTTTCCCATGTGGAGACCTGCAGGACTCACCGCATTTATATCCATATTCACTCTATGCCCTGTTCATTTGCTCTCATAGAAGAACTTGGTTAGTATGTTACAGTTGTTAAAATATTCTATGGCATCAGAAACAGAGGTTTAAGAAATAAGGGACACATAACTATTTATACTACTTTATAAAGAAATATGTTTTAAAATATTTCAAATGCCTTTGAAGTAACTTATATTGATGAGTTTGTTAGATTCTGTGTAAATGACTAACACAATGGTTCCCAAAACTATAGCAACATTTTCTTTTACCAAATAAACAGTTAATAAAATCCACATGTAGAGTGGAATGTGTCATTAATAGTATTGACCCCTGCCCCAGTGTATGTGGAACAGTCAGTTCCCAAGCTCACATTAATAATTGATAAACTGGTGGAAACGATAGCTTGTCTCGTGGGGTAGCTGTGAAGGTGAAATGAGACAACGCCTGGATAGCTTAGAGTATAGACCTTTTTAACCACTTAGAATAATAGCAATTATGGTCTCACATGATGAGATGAGCTGCTCTGGTGACTCAGATTGAAGTATTTCAAGTCCAAGTCTCTCACCTTTAGCCGTGTACCTGTCTGGTACTGTCAATGGTTTAGAAGATGCATTTCAAATACTGTCTCCTACACATTCCACAGTAAATTGGAGTTTTATCTGTGATCCAGAGGATACATAAATAAAGGGTAAGTGTTTTTCAAAATGAGTGTTAGATCCTTACCAACTATCATATTAAGACAATCAATCAACATCATCCTTCTGGTTACTGGGACCCACATTCATGTGAAACTGTGGAGTTACTGTGCAATAGAGATTCAGCATTGAAAATAGTTCCCTCCTCACACATAGTAGCTGCTACTGGTGGGAAACAATCTACATTTAAGCCCTAATGTGAAATAAAGAGCAATATTAAATATTCGCTAGATACTGTAGAATTCCAGTCAGCCCATGGATATCTGTTACCATTTTATAGTCTTAATCTTAACTCTTAACCTATTTTCTGTTAAACTTTGATAAAGGTTCATTCATTTTTTCCTGTTTTGAACTATCTCTTTAATCTGTGAAGCATGCTTTATTTTAACATTAACCTAATCTATTTTATGTTTTTTATTAAATTTATTTGTGTCAGTTTCATTCACCAAAATCATACCCCATATACTCTAGCTATATTTAACATTCCATTGTGGAAAACCCTTGAAACTCCCAGGAATGCTTTTGTTTGGGTAAGCAGGTCTTCTATGCACCATTTTACTTATTTCAGATGATTTGTAGTCACCCTTGATAATGGCATTGTTCTGCATTACATTCAGCTTTATACATCAGGGCAACTCTACTCTAAAACATCTAATTTACCATTCTAGAGATATCAGAGTCTACAGGGATACTTCTAATATGAAATTTCAAATTCTGGAGAGAAAACCTACATGGATTTGTGAAAAGAAATTCTGAATTATGCATGAGAGTTGGAAATCACTTTTTTACATATTTGTAGTAAATCTCCAACAGAATTTGACTGTGCAAAGTAACATGAAAATCTATTTTTAACTGAATAACATATAAAATATGTTGCAAGAAATACACAAAATCCTAATTAAATCCTCATGTGCTCTGTGACTACCTTTTCATGGGTGACATTTGTGAAATAATTAATTTTTCATTTCACAAGACACATAACTGCAAAAGTTCTGAAAACTACATTCAAAGATATGGTCTAAGGGAAAAAATATCTTAAAATTGAATAGCATTGTTAATTACATGGTTGAAGACACTGAACATTTTACCTTAAATGATCTGTACACTTTGAAAGATAAATTCATAACTTCTCCCAAGACAATTTAAAAACATAGGAAATTAAAATGCATTTATTCAGCAAAACACAAGGCATCAACACCGTGGACAAGCTGAGAGCAAGCAACATGCAGAGCTGAAGGAACTGAAGATCAAAAACAAAGACCTAAGGGTTGGTGACTGGAAGTGAAGAAGAGAAGGCTGTCACTAAAGCAGAAGACTTTGGGTGCAATTTACTAAAGGTTCCTAATGAGTCAAGACTTTGTGTTCATTACATTCTCAGGAACCTCACAGCAAGTGATGCTGAGCAACAGAACTCTGTCACTAGCTTATGAATCAGCATCCCAACAGGCAGGACCCTAGTATTCCTGTCTACAAAGTTCACTTTGGGCCAAAGCCAGGGGATCAGTACCTTCCTCTGCTGGTACCAAAGAGATTTTGTCAAATGATTATAGGTACTACAGTTGACTTTCCATGAACAGCAATCTAAGCAAAGCAAACTCCTAGAAGACTCATACAAAGCAAGGCAAACAAAAAAAAAAGCAGTTTTAAAAGGGGGAAAGCTTGGTGACAGGTATGGATCTATTTGCAGCCTTTTACATGTTGACATTCAGTTATGCCAGCACCATTTGTTGAAGATGCTTTCTTTTTTCCTTTGTACAGTTTTGGCTTCTTTGTCAAAAATTATATGTTCATAGGTGTGCGGATTAATGTCAGGGTCTTCAATTCAATTCCATTGATCCACATGTCGGTTTTTATTCCAGTACCAAGCTGTTTTTTTTTTTTTTTTTTT
>CABHPR010148940.1:0-29113 GCA_902168415.1 Peromyscus melanophrys | reverse complement strand
GGAGCTCACTTGGTAGCCCAGGCTGGCCTCGAACTCACAGAGATCCGCCTGCCTCTGCTTCCCGAGTGCTGGGATTAAAGGCGTGCGCCACCAGCGCCCGGCTTCAAGCTGTTTTTATTACTGTCGTTCTATAGTAGAGCTTGAGCTCAGGGATCGTGATGCCTCCAGAGGTTATTTTATTGTACAGGATTCTTTTGGCTATCCTGGGTTTTTTGTTTTTCTATATGAAGTTGAGTATTGTTCTTTCCAGGTCTGTGAAGAATTGTGTTAGGATTTTGATGGGATTTGCATTGAATCTGTAGATTACTTTTGGTAAGATTGCCATTTTTACTATGTTAATCTTGCCTATCCATGAGCATGGGAGATCCTTTCATTTTCTGACATCTTCTTCAATTTCTATTTTCAGGGACTTAAAGTTCTTGTGCAAATAGATCCATACCTGTCACCATGCACAAAACTTAAGTCCAAGTGGATCAAAGACCTCAACATAAATTATTCTGAACCTGATAGAAGAGAAAGTAGGAAGTAGTCTTAAATGCATTGACATAGGAGATCACTTGCTAAATATAACACCAGTAGCACAGAAACTGAGAGAAACAATCAATCAATGGGACCTCTTGAAACTGAGAAGTTTTTGTAGAGCAAAGGACACAGTCAACAAGACAAAGCGACAGCCTACAGAATGGAAAAGGTCTTCACGAAGCCCACATCTGACAGAGAGCTGGTCTCCAGAATATATAAAGAACTCAAGAAATTAGACATCGAAATGCCCAACAGTCCAATTAAGAAATGGGCTAAAGAGAGAAATCTCAACAGAGGAAGCACAAATGGCTAAAAGACATTTAAGGAATTGCTCAACATCTCTAGTCATCAGGGAAATGCAAATCAAAATGACTCTGAGATACCACCTTACACCCGTAAGAATGGCTAAGATTAAAAACACTGAAGACAGCTTATGCTGGAGAGGATGTGGAGCAAAGGGAACTCTCCTCCACTGTTGGTGGGAATGTAAGCTTGTACAGCCACTTTGGAAATCAATATGGCACTTTCTTAGAAAATTGGGAATCAATCTCCCCCAAGACCCAGCTATACCACACTTGGGCATATACCCAAGGAATGCTCAATCATACCACAAGGACACATGCTCAGCTATGTTCATAGCAGCATTGTTTGTAATAGCCAAAACCTGGAAACAACCTAGATGCCCTTCAACTGAAGAATGGATAAATAAAATGTGGTACATATACACAATGGAGTACTACTCAGCAGAGAAAAACAATGGCATCATGAGGTTTGCAGGCAAATGGATGGATCTAGAGAAAATTATCCTGAGTGAGGTAACCCAGACTCAGAAAGACAAACATGGTATGTACTCACTCATAGGAGGATACTAGATGTAAAACAAAGGATGACTAGACTGCTACTCACAACTTCAGGGAGGCTACCTAGAAAACAGGACCCCAAGAAACACACAGGGATTGCCCAAGGACAGAGAAATGGATGAGATCTACATGAGCAAACTGGACATGAAAGGGGGGTAATGAAGGGCAAAGGTCGAGGGAAAGAAAGCTTAGGGGAGCGGGAGATACCAGTTGGATCAATAACAGAGAGGGAGAACAAGGAAAAAGAGACCATGATAAATGAAGACCCCATGGGAATAGGAAGAAGCAAAGTGCTAGAGAGGTCCCCAGAAATCCACAAAGATACCTCCACAATAGACTAATGGCAATGGTTGAGAGAAAGCCTGAGCTGTCCTACTCTGGTGATCCAGATGGCCCAATACCCTAACTGTCATGCTAGAATTCTCATCCAAAGACTGAGGCAAGCGGATGCAGAGATCCACGACCAGGCTCTAGGTGGAGCTCCAGGAGTCCAATTGGTGAGAAAGAGGAGGGATTATATGAGTAAGAATTATTGAGACCATGATTGGAAAAAGCTCAGGGACAAATAGCCAAACTAGTGGAAACACATGAACTATGAACCAATAGCTGAGAAGCCCCAAATGGATCAGGCCCTCTGGATAAGTGACACAGTTGATTAGCTTGAACTGTTTGGGAGGCCCCCAGGCAGTGGGACCAGGACCTGTCCTTAGTGCATGAGCTGGCTGTTTGGAACCTGGGGCCTATGCAGGGACACATTGCTCAGCCTGGGAGGAGGGGACTGGACCTGCCTCCACCGAATCTACCAGGTTGAGCTGAAACCCCAGGGGAGTCCTTGTCCTGGAGGAGATGGTAATGACGGGTGGGCTGGGGAAAAGGGGGGGGGGGGAGGAAGAAGGTCAGGGGAATCCGTGGCTGATATGTAAAATTAAATTAAATTATAAAATAAAAAAATAAAAGGAGGATAGCTATAGACTAGAGGACACATATATCCCAAAAGCTGCATAAAACACAACAATAATAATCACCAAAATCCCCACAAAAAATATTAGACAATATTTTACACTGACAGCTCCCCAATGCCAGGGGAACAAGGTGATAACTTAGGTGCAGAAATAAAAACTCAGATTACCTTGTTTAATCATCTTAAAGAAAGCTGAAGAGATGACTTCCCCCACCCAGCAGCATTTAATTGCCAGTAATCCCTCAGGAGGGATGAGACCTCATGACCTCTCACCTCAACCTTTTTCAGATCTTAAGAAAGCCATATCTTCAGTAATTTCATGAATACAATGGCTGCATCACTTCCAGAAGACGTCTTTTTGATAATTGTCCTTCCAATATGGCCTCCTAAATTCCTTCTGCTCCCTCTTTCATGAGGGTCATGAGCCTCGAAGCTGTTGATATAATGGCCACACTTAAGCACTAGCAGTCCATCGATACTTATTCTACGCATCTTGGCCAGTTATGTGTTTATTCGTTAGTCTCTGCCTGCTGTAGTAAGAATGTTCTTTGATGAATCCCACAAACTGCAATAATGATATAACTGGCAAGATGTACCCTGCTAGCACACTAATGGTATGTTTCGGTAACCAACTGCTTTCTGATTTGAGTTGAGGATCATTCTGTGGGTAGGAACTCATGCTTGGTTCTATTTACCAGGTTTAGAATCTGTGGCAGTGAGTTCATAAGTCCTAGTTGAATGTAATACTATTCTGCTAAAATGTCATATTGTCAAATTGTCTTGCAAATATTTTAGATGTTAGTGCTGTGATTGCCGTTCATTTTCAGCAAATGTTTCTGGTGAAACTGAATTATCTATCCGTGGAAAAAAAATTAGATCTATATCACTCACCCTGCACAAAAATCAATTCAAACTGGATCAATGACCTTACGTTTCAACTGGAAACACTGAATCTGTTAAAATAAAACAGGAAAAGCTCTTTGGGACATTGGCACAAGCAAAAGTTTCTGAAAAGAACACAAATAACTTAAAATATACCCAAGAACTGACAAGTGAGATAACTTGAATGTGAAAAGCTTTTGTACAAAAAAAATATAATAAAGCATCAGCAGAATAAACAGACTGCCTGTAGAATGGGAGATAATCAATGCTAGGTACTTTGAAAAAGGGTTTAAAAAAGGAAAAAAGAAACTGCAAAAATTATCTGCCCTAAACAAAACCTCCAAACTTTTAGACAATAATAGGAAAGTGGTCTGAACAATTTCCAGAAGAAAAAATATAAATGGCCAATATATATCCTTAAATTGCTCTGTATCTATATTCTTAATTTGTTCCAATCTAACCATAATAAAAATACAAATGAAAAGATTTTGAGAGTCCATCACCCCAGTTATAAGGGCCACCATCAAGGAAACAAAGGACAACTAATAACAGCAAAATATGAGAAGAGAGGAAACCTTATCCATAGCTGATGGCAGTATAAACTAATACAGCTGCTGTGGCAATCAATGCGGAGACTTCTCCAAATTATAAAAGAACTTCTGCATGACCTAACTACAACCCTGGACAGACACCAGAGGTCTCTCTGCTGTCCTATAAAGACACTTACATGTCTATATTTGTTGATGCTTTTATTTCACAACAGCAAGAAAATAGAATTAGCATAAATGTCTGCTACCACAGTAATATTGAAATATGGTACACATAAACAATGGGAATACAGACAAATGAAGTTCTGGAATTTCTTAAGAAATTGGATGGAACTCAGAAACATTGAGTGATATAACCAAAGCTCAGAAAGATAAACACATTTATTCTTTCCAGTGTATAGGTCTTCTTATGACTGAATGTACATATCCAGGTGGTGGTGAATAAGGATAAGAAACTAGGAAGTTGTCCATGTGATTGGAACAACAACAACAAAACATTATGGCGGGGTGTGAGGAATGCAACAGAACATCATAGAAGATAGAATACCTGGAATCAAAGTGTACAGAGGGGAAAGGGGGCAGGAAGATGGGGATGTGTGACTGGAGAGAATCAACTCAAACTGTACATGAAAATCCATGTGGAGACCAATTACATTTTAAATTAATTTTCAAAAGTAAAAAAAAATGTACTCATTCACTCATCTATTCAACAGGTACTTATTAAGTGTATTTTATATTTGGAGTACTTTATACATATAGGTCAAACTTTTTTTTTCTTGAGTGTCTATGATTTGAATGAACACAAACAGTGGTTTTCAGTTTTTAAATGGGAATCTACACTGCATAACACAAAGTGTGCAAGGTATAGACTTGAAGCCTTCAAATATTAACAAGGTTACCATCTTGATGGCATCTGTCTTCTCACACTAGTCTTCTTCATTTGGGTACTCTATCTTGTCCACCATTTCTTTCTTAAATGTGACTTCTCAATGATCTTCACTCTTAGAATTTTTTTCTCCAAAAATCCTTGTCTTTAGAGAAACACCATATTTCTTTTTGACAGGAATGTGCTATTAAAAAACTGAAATTATTCCAGTGATAGGAAAATCTTATTGTACAATCACTGGCTCATAAATTAACACCTGTCATCCTATAAACAAAACTTGCCCAACTCATCATATGTGCTAGGTTATCTTCCTATTTAGAGATTTGGAGTGAAGGAGTCTGCTATTTTATATATTTCAATATCCATAGCCTAAGTACCTCACCTTGGCTGTCTTTATGCTACCTCCACATCACTGGACAAAGAAGATTTTTATATTGCTGTACCCAACCATACTCACTCCACACTCACAGTCTTTACATCTCATAGATACAACAGGCTCAAATGATCTACCAGGCATACATTCTGAAATGAACATGTGTGCATCTCTGTACTCAGCTGGTGAAGACAGAACCTCCTCAATATGTTAATATCTATAGACAGGGACTTAAGGAAGTGAGTACATTGGATGAGTCATGAGGTAAGGGTGGTGTGCTCCTGATGAAATTTGTGTCTTTGGAAGAGCAAGAAAAGAACAACAGATTTCTCTCTCTCTCTCTCTCTCTCTCTCTCTCTCTCTCTCTCTCTCTCTCTCTCTCTCTCTCTCTCTCTCTCTCTTTCTCTCTCTCTCCCCTCCCTTCCTCCATCTCCCTCTTTTCTTCTTCTGTCTCTCCCTCTGTCTGTGTGTCTGCTTCCTTCTCTCCCTTTCTCTTTTCTTACTGCTTTTCTTGCCTCCCTTCCATCACCCTGAGGAAGAAAGTATAGAAATAGTCTTCAATAGAAATCTAATGTATTAAGACCTTTCTTCATGGATGTCAGGTACCTAATCTGCTTCAGATTTAAATTTGAAAGGCATTGAGATCATTGAAGAAATATGAATTAGGCATTATTCTTATCAATTAGGTAAGGAGATTTAATTAAAGATGCTCAGTGTTCCCAAGCTAATAGGAAGCTAACCAATGAAAATCCAGTATTCAACCCAAAGCTATCTGTGACTAAACATGAGTTAACAACCATCATTTATCTGTCTCTATGGAATCAACTCTTCATTAGAAGGCCCTCAGAAACTAAGAACCATTCAAGCCCTCCATTTTATTTAGTTTTGTTTTTCCAGTACAAATAAAGGCCGTGTCTAATATTGAATTATTCGAATTTAGCATTGAATTGTTTTCCTAAGGAAGTAACAATAAAATTATTATAATTTAGGTGGGCTACCATAACAGATATTTGTTTTTTGTAGGTATTGTGGATTCCCAAGCTGAAAGTCACAACATGGAGACTTCTGTGCTGCATGTGGAGCCGCTGGAGTGGGAGTGGGAATCCACTATGGTCTGGGCTTACTTCTGCTGGTTAGCAGCAGCCTTTCTTAGTTTCTGCACCTGTGACCACCTCAATCCAGTTTCTGAATCGATTTTCTTGTTACCTTTTGATTTCTTTGTGTGTCCTTGATTTCTCTTCTTCTACATGTTTTCTCATCTGCGTTTGGGAAAGGCATCGAATCTAAAACGTTTTTAGATGACCCACAATGGTCTTATCCAGAGCTGTTCTGGGGCCCTGGTGGATGACCCATTGGGTAAAGGCATTTGCTAATAAGTCTGACTTCCTGAGTTCCACCCATAAGGTCAACAGAGGAGAACTACCACTTAAAAATTGTCTTCTGACCGTGGGTGCCATAACATACAACATGAACCCATAAACACAAACATGAACACAAAACAAATAAAAATATTTAAAAGTTCCTTTCTGCATGTTATAAATAGTCATACTTTAGTCCAGTTAAGTAATAGCCATACATTTCTAAGTTTGGAGCATATATTTCTCCTTTGGGTGGAAACAATTTGCATCATTACACCTTCCAAACTCACACTGCATATTTAGACCCCGTATTAAAATCCAAGCCCACTTTCTTCCTCCCACTCCTAGGAGATGACAAGCTTGCTCTTCTTCATTGTCTTTGTAATGATCTCGCAAGTCCAGCTGATTTTTATTACTGAGATTCCAGTTAAAATACTCCTGATTCAGGCATGTGTACTTTCTCATTCAAACAGTAGCTGCTACATGTCATATCACATCATTTTGTTTAAATTATATTCATTTTCTCACTGTCATCTGTTAAATTTATTTTCTAATTCTGTCTTATTTAGTCATTCATTCATTTGTTACAAAAATAATTGTCTTTCATTTTCAGAAACAAAACTATAACAAAATCTGTTTCCTTCTCTACTTGGTTAAGGTTGTTAAAATAGTAGCCTTTCCCCTTGAATATCAGGGTGTTTAGAGTTTAATATTTGAATGGATTGGTAAGTAAGTTACAGCATGGTGTCTAGCTGTTAACATGGGGAGAGATGCAGTAACTGCCTTCTGCGTTGCTCAGAGGTGGTTTCAGTAGGTCTTTCTTCTGCCAATGCAAGAGGCAGAGGGCCCGATTAGCTCTCTGGACCAGAGCGTTCTCTGATAGAAATAAGAATGCAAGGTAGAGTTCTAAAAATCATTTGAATCCTCCATTGTTTCTCTTCCCAAGGTGCCCAGAGGACAATTGAATCTAGCAAAATGAGCTTTAGCCATAGGAGAATAAAAGAACAAATGTTCATGGTCAAGTTATGTCATTGTACACTACTTATGAGTAAACGAAATGCCATCGTTTCAAAGTATAAGATACAGAGTTTCTGTGTTCCTCATGCCTACCTCTCTTAACCTTTCTTCTATTCCCTGTAGCAAATTTGAACTAACTACATGACTTCCTAGGAAAATCAAGTCTGTTTAGCTACCTCATTAAGCCTAAGGCAGTGCCCGAAGGGGTGGAACTCTGAAGAAATTCACTTTTTCTGAAATATGGTAAAATGGAAATGTTCAAAAACATATTTTAATAAAAAACAAATGCCAATAAAACATTTGTTATCTAGATGTTTTCATCCTTTTTTTCTTAATTAAAAATCATTTTATTGTAACAGACTCACAAATAAAGACATCAGACAGCTAGGCTAGTGTAGCCATTCAAGCAAGCACTTGCCCGTTCCCAAACTCTATACATACTCATCAGTGAACTTCTTTACAGTTGGAATAGTCATTCTGAAACTGAATTTGGGGCTTTTTACACTATCACTATCAGTTTTACTTTTAATAACTTATAGACCACATAGGAGAACAAAGTGACATAATTATTCCAATTTTAGAAAACTCTATATTTCATCATTGAAATATATGTATAACCATGTTCATTGTTGCTTTATTTACCATAGCAAGAAAATGGAGCTAACCTAAATGATCATTTACAGATGAACTGATAATGAAATCTGGTACATGTAAAAACAGAATATTATTCAGCTCTAAAGAAAAATGAAATCATTAAATTTTCAGGGAGAATTGACTTAAGTTATCATCCTTCTTCAAGCAAAAAGATTCTGAAACCAGGGTGAAAGAGTGTTAGGGCCATGAATGAGATGGCGAACAACAGAAACTCATAAAATAACTACTGGGAAAACACACAAACAAAATGGTGAATTTCACTCATTCTATGATTTGCTCTGCAAGAGAAAAAGACACTTGTGGTAATTACAGCTTTCCCACTCATGAGTGAATGGCTATGGGTACTTGTATATCCTCCTCAAGACTTTTGTGGCATCAGGTAGAGATAAAGAAAGATTAGTAATGACCATGAAATGACAGCCTTGGAGAACAAACCAAGTGCTTGTTAAGTGCTACCAGCATGGCTGAGACATGACTTGCCTGGATGGTGAGGGAAATGAAGGAATGAGAGACACACAGACACACACACACACAGACACACACACACACACACACACACACACACACACACACACACACACACAGACACACAGAAAAGCTTAGATCAGGTGGGCTGTCCAACCGTAAATTTGGGAGGAGAATGCTGTAATTCCTAGTTTCTTCACACACTGGCCAATTATTGTCACTTGTACTTGCATACATTGTCAGCCTTTGAACTTGGACTAGAGGAAGGCTTTATTATCCCTCTGAGCTTCACCCCAAGAGAAGCGCCACTCTTGTGAGGGTTAGGCATTGGGTGTATATCATGGGCTGTGCCCTTTCAAACAATACATATTCACTCAGGACTTCATTTACTCCTTACCCATTCACTCATGACTTACTTATACCCCCCACCAACTCAGTACATATGAATCTTATAGAGAAAACAGATGAAAGACAGTGTCGGATTAGACATTAACTGTTGATGACACTCTCCAGATTGTTGATTTTGTGAACTGTTTGTACACTGAGAAATTTGGCCAGTTTAGGAAAAGCTGTGAAGAAGGATAGAGGAAATGAGAAAGAGTGGAGAGGAAGAAGAAGGAGTAGAAGAAACAGATGACAAAGATATTTTGTGTATATCAGTGTGTAGGAGTTAAATATAAATATTTCAATACTTTGACATTGGAAAGTTCCCAAAACCCATGTTAAAAAGGTTTAATCCTCAGTTTGTTGCTATTGTCAGTGATGGAGATTTTAGGAGGTTGAGCCTAGTAAGTTTTGGGTTACTGTGGGCTTACTCTTAAAGCATATTACTGACCAGCACCCCCTTTTCTTCTCAGTATCACTATGTATCTCTGGATACTTTAATGTTCATTCTGATCTCCA
Organism: Peromyscus melanophrys; assembly: GCA_902168415.1. Taxonomy (NCBI): domain Eukaryota; kingdom Metazoa; phylum Chordata; class Mammalia; order Rodentia; family Cricetidae; genus Peromyscus; species Peromyscus melanophrys. The sequence goes on along the minus strand of CABHPR010148940.1, from coordinate 19,684 downwards.
ACTCGTGACTCGCCTCCCTCAACCTTCTGAATACTGGGGCAGGTGTGCCCTGTCATACTCAGTTCTCTTTCTCTTCAGTTCTTTCATTCTTCAGATTTGAAGAGGGTGGTTTTGCTTCAATAAACACTTCTGTGAGGTCTGTCATCTGCTACATCTTCACAAACCAAAGCAAGAATACTAAAAGATAATACACTGAAGTTTCCATAATTGTAAGACAAAAGTCTTTCCTCCTGTGTGGTGCGAATTCAAATTGGTCTTAATAATAAAAACCCAGAGTCAGATATCAGGGTGAAAGCCGAAAGATCAGAGGAGCAGAGCAGCCAGCCACTAGAAAGACTTCTTCCCTCCAGGAATCCTCAGACTGAAAGGGCCCAGCTCCTTTCTCCACCCCACCCTACCACTTCCTCTCTTGTGCCAGCTATATCACTTCCTGTTTCCTCTTCCCAAGTGCTGGGACTAAAGGTGTGTGCCACCACTGCCTGGCCTCTAGTGGCTAGCTCCTCACTCTGATCTCCAGGCAAGCTTTATTTGTTAAAGTACAAACAAAATATTACCACACTCCTGTAGCCTGATTTTCAAATGATGGTCACAGTGAGGGAAAGATGATTAAGACTTTTCAAGAGGAAATAAGAAGTGGAAATGAGGGACTGTAGAATCCCACTGGATATGCCACATCAACGGGATGATCACTTCTATCCCTCATCTGTTCACTGTAGTACCAGGTAGCGATTTAGTCCCTCCAGAGACTAGAGGGAAAAGTTTTGAAATATAAATTAGAATCTTGGGGTGGAAAGTGATAAACTGTTATGACACCAAAGCTTCCAATTTCACACCTCATTTTGACACCTTTTGTTGTAGAAAAGAACCAAAATCTTGAACCTACAATGGAGAATCTGATGAATTCAGGACTTGAGAACATTCCAGAGGAAGTTGATGTAGAACTGAGCCCTAAACAAGTATTATATCATAGGTTGAAAAACAAAACAAAACAAAACAAAATGAAACAAGCAAACAAACGAAAACAGAATCAGGTTTGTATTTGGCAACTTAATTTTGAGGTAGAATTTATAAAAAGCAATGACTTGTATATTCATTTATCATTGTGGTTTGGACAGATGTCTTAATTCATAATAGTTTTGTTCATGTGTGACAATTATTTACAAGTTGTACATATCTTAGTATCAAATAAGTATATCGCAAATCTTTCAAGGTTAGCTTTCTGGCAAAATCATTTGTACTAATCCAGCCTTTTTTTTTCTTTAAAGATTTAGTCTCTCTTTGTCTGTCTCTGTCTCCCCATCTCTTCTCCACCCTCTCTCACCCTCACTTATCTTTATGTCTCTCTTCCTCCCTCCTCCCCTGTGTGTATGTGTGTGTGTGTGTGTGTGTGTGTGTGTGTGTGTGTGTGTGTGTATGTGTGTGTAAGGATATATAAGTGCAGGTGCCCATATAGGCCATGAAATACCCTGGAGCAAGAGTTATAGACAGCTGTGACCCAGTCAACATGGATACAACATAGGAACTGAATCTGGCAACTCTGCAACAGTAGGTCATATTCCCCAGCCATTCCTTCCTATTATCTTCCCTAATAATAAAATACACAATGCAAGATTTAATCTGTGTGTCATATTTGAAGTTTCATATGATGAATTTCAATAGTGGTAAAGAGGAAAAACATTTCTATTTCATCTTCATGTGAAAATTTTCTTATTTTGTTTTTATGTTGCTAAAGATGTGTTTTCCAGTCTCACAAGTCTGTTTCAAATACAGATTGAAAGTAAAGTAACTATAGTCTGTATATATATGAATGCACACATGTATGCATGTATGTATGTATGTATGTATGTGTGTATGTATGTATGTATAAGATTGTAGGAAGATTATTTCAGGAAATGACTCTATAGATTACTTTCTTTATATAGAATCATGTTTTATCTGTAGCCATGTTTTTAGTTTCTGCACAGTATGTTTTAACACCTTGAATCCTTACATGTGCTGTAGAAACTATTCCTTCAAGTTAGTCAGTTTAGTAAAGGATTTAACTGCAAACATAGCATTCATATGCAAGCTAGCCTGGAGTTCTTATGTCCAGTTACTCTGCAGACTTTCACACTATCCCCTGCTCAGAAGACACCAATGCCAGGTACCAGAAATCTGTGACTACAGCCTATCCAATTATTTGAACTAGTTATCTGATACATGTTTCTTGGATGTTGTCCATTCTCTTCACATGCATGGAGTCTGTTGCCTTCCACAATGCATGGAATTTACAATGCAATCTCTTTATCACATTGCCCTCTCTGCCAACATAACTTCTGAATGATCCTGGTGTATCACTGTGTGAGCTCTGTAATATAGGAAAATTAAAAGTATCTTTTCAATGGCAGTCAGCCCATTCTCTGTTGGTGAATTTTAATGTAATACAGCATATCTGTTTATGCACCACTGTCTAAGGACTAGTTGTTTACATGATTATGTGCTACGGGATGAATGTTTTGACTCCACTAAAAATAAATTTCTATGATGACATCCTACTTTAAAATGTGATTATCTTAGGAATCTTGTGGTTTGGAGGATATTTAAATCATGAGAGTGATCCCTCACAAATAGGATTTGTTTCACTACATAAACAATACAATGAGGAGGAAACCTTTCTTAGAGCTCCAGTCCTGCTGGCACCCAGAACACCAGAACACTGAGAAGTTTCTGTTGTTGAAAGTTATCCAAATCATGATTCTTTTATTACAATGCACACTCACTAAGGCATTGTGTACTCTTTATTGTTATGAATATATTTGAGTGTCTAAGGTTGAGTTGGAAATAATCACATGTTGTGTATAAATTGTTTGACGTAAAAGTCATGATTTATTAGGAACAAATTAAAGTTCTTGAAGGAAAAAAGGAAAAGCTGCACTTAGATTTCTCTACAACAAACATATTCCAAAAAGTTATTTGATATGTGTTCGTGTGTATACATACAAGTATATGGCTATAAACAATGGCAACATGTATATATGTACCTATATAGTCATATATACATACATACATATATAATACTACAGAATTAGGTCTTGGCATGGTTTAATTTAATATAATTATTCCTAAAATGTATATTGATTCAAAGTATTACCCCTGGAATACAAATTAAATAATTAAATTAATTAAGAAGAAAGAAAAGAAAAATAACATGTAACTACCTGAATACTTTAGTTTTGATGCAGGAGTAAGAACTTATTTTTTATTTTTGTCCATATAGGCTCTATAACTATAATTCAAGAGACTGTGTCACCTAAATTGAAGAGGAGTTGTTACTCTGTGTGAATCCTTCAAATACAGTGCTATTAGAAAAGTATCCATCATTTACTTAGGGCAGAATGACTTGGAACAATGGAAAACCAAATCTGGGAATCAAAATATAATTTAAAAGCTTAAGTGGATAAAGCTGAAATGAAAAATTTTATATGATTTTATGCCATTCAATAGTCATTGGAGATAAAAGCTATAGGGATCAAAATTGTGAACTTTTAAAGTTTCAAAAAAGAAAACCCCTAAGTTTCTTTTTGCTACACATTTGATAACTCTTGAGCAAGGAAAATTAATCCTTCAACTCTTTCATTACTTATGAAATATTTCTACAGATTAGAAAAATATTTCTTTATGAAGAAGAACCAAGCAATGTAACTTACCATTTTGTTGAAATCATACATGGCCTGAAAGCCATGTCAGCTCTAAGAAAATGGTGATATCTTCAGAATGACTTGAATTCCAAAGAGCATGGCTGAGTACTTAAATGCCTCAAACATTCATTTCTATTGTAGGCAGGGAGAGTGGGAATTAATCTCCAGATACTCTGAGGTCCTGTGTTGCAGTGAACATGACTATGGCTTAGACCAACTTGCTAATGCTCAGCTGCACTGCCACACTGAGGGATGCTTTTGGGAAACGTTTTCAAGTTGAATTTCATCATAATAATTTGTAGCCATACAGTAAGAATGTTAAACTTACTATCACCAATCACTGAATATTCACTGTCTATGCATTGTTCTAATGTTGTGTGTGTGTGTGTGTGTGTGTGTGTGTGTGTGTGTGTGTGTATGTATCTGTGTGTGTATGTGTAGGTCTGCACTGACTTCACTCTCAAATACCAATGATGTCAATAATATTATCTTACTCATTTTACATAACAGAACAATAATATCATGCAATTTGAATTGTTCACATAACAGAAGTATATGACCCAACTTCATGAGTATGTTTTTTGTTTCCTATTATGTAAATTGATAAAATATAGATTATCCTTATATTGAAGAGCTTAACCTATTGATAGGCAGTTATTAGAGGGTGGGTATAATTTCATTCTGTTGAAAAGTGGATTACACTTAAGACTTCTAATGGCTCATCTCCCTTCCTCTCTTCCTTCCTCCTTTCTTTCTTGCCACTTCTCATTTTTTCCTCTAAATCTGAGCACACAGTTCTTCACTAGCCCTTCATTTTTCCTTCATTTTTTCTCTCTTGTTTCCACTCTTTGGTAAGGTAATCATTGCATTAAGAATTTTTTCCCATTAGTCACCATCTTTGCAGAGAAAGCATGTGGGGTCTACCTCAGTGGAACTCCTGGCCTTGTCACTGGGGATGAATATGAGCATTGTAAAGTAACCTGGGAAATACTTGAAGTAAAGGAAAGTCCCAAAGCTTGTCACTGATACCTGACCTATGATGGTGTCCAAAAGTACCTTTTCCCCTCAGGCAAAAGTAATTTGACACACAGATATTCAGTTATGCTTACCTAAATTAAATTTATTGATTTTTGTTTGGGTTTCATTTTCATTTTCAATAATTTACTATGACTTTAAAACAGTTATTTCAATTAAACACTAGATTTGCCTGAGAATGCTTTTTAAAATGTTTTCATATCTTATTCACACTAAGATTATGGAGTTTTGAAAATTGTTTCTGTACTTTTCCCAGAGTAGAGTTATTCTGTGTCCATTTTTCCCTTTGGAATAATACTTATGAGAACTCAGTAGAGAAATAATACTTGACTTAATAACTTCAACTTTACAAAAAGAATCTTTTTAGAAATACATACTGCTGCATAACTCAAAGCTATCTTAAAAGTTAGCTTGAACATCAAAAACATCACACATGAAATAATCCCCAACTGTGAATCAATCTGAAATACTGTAGTGACTGGAAATTCTGAAGGATGAATGTGTTTTTCCAGCACAACTTGTAAGTCACATAGATCATACACATAGCTTGTCATCTGTGTATCATCAGTCCCATGGGGACATGTGAGTTGGCATAGTTTAAGTGAGGGTTTTTAAATCAATGAATTTAATGATATATTGCATAGGTTGAGGAATTTGAAAATAAAATTACACTGATGTTCAATTTTTGAAGACAAAAGTTGAGATATGACTTGAAGTACTGATTTGATGTTTTTATAGACTTTCCACCACTTGTTTTTGATTCATGTGCATGCATGTGTTAGAATGTGAATGAGTTATGTGTATAGGAAGGTGCATAGGTACATGTGTATGGATGCCTGAGGTTTATGTGACCTGTCTTTTTTCATATCTCCTTAGCTTATGTAATGAGGCAGGGTCTCTCACTGGACATTGAGCTATCCAATTCTTAGTAAGCTAGATAGTTGGCTAGTTTGGGGAACACCGTGTCTCTATCTCTTAACTACCATGGCTGTCTGGATTTTTTAAAAATCACTTTAAATTTCTCTCTCTCTCTCTCTCTCTCTCTCTCTCTCTCTCTCTCTCTCTCTCTGTGTGTGTGTGTGTGTGTGTGTATGTGTGTGTGTGTATGTGTATCACCCTGTGCATGCAAGGTCATGAGTAGAAGTTAGAGGACAACTTTTAAGAGTTGGTTCTCTGCTTATACCACGTGAGTAGCAGCGATCTACCTCAGGCTGTCAGTCTTGGGCCCAGGCACCTTCACTCACTGAACTTTTACTGTCAGGACCCTATTTTGTTTTGTTTTTTAAACATGGATGATGGCTTTCGAATGCTAGATCTCACATTTATGGGACAAATACCTCTATGTACTGATTAAGCCTCTTAACCGCTACCTCTGCGTTTCTGTCAGATACTTATTTTTCATTTTCTGCTCTGCTTTGGGACATGACTGGGCATTAATAAAGTTTCAATTATTTATTTTTTCCTGTTTAATACATCTGGAAAAGAGTAGATAATGTTGGGAGGTTAAACACTGGCTATGGCGTAATGCCAGTTTAGGAACTCAGATTTCTTTACTGTGGTTACTTCTTACTATAATGCACAGAACGCATAAATGAAATCCTTTGGCTGCCAGGCAGTGAAACTGTGGTACATACTGCTGTTGATTTTCCATTACCATAGAACAAATGACAACAAACCAGTTACAATCAGTGTGAACATATCAGCTCACCACTGGGAACTGAGCTTCAGCTCCCAGGTCCTGTTTCTTAGCATTCTAGTTTGAAATCAAATTTTCTTCCAGGGCTGTGACCTCTTCTAAAGAAAGAGACTCTTTTACAAACACAATAGTTTTTGGAAGAATGTAATGCCCTGAAGTTATAGGACTGATCTCTTCTGCTTCTGCTTGCCTAGGGTTGCATTTTCCTGTCTGTACAATTAGGCAGTTTCCTTCTCTTCAACTAGGGAGAAAGTGACTCAGCCATTTCAATTCACTTCTTTATTCGACTTCTTGCTCTTTTAAGTGAGCTTATCAGATTAAGGGAGGACATCTAACAGGATCTTCCTTTTGATTAAAGTCTGCTCTCTAAAAGCCTTAATTATATCTCCAAAATCCATTCACTTTGCCACATAAACTAATTACAGAAGTGTTTTCTCTGACTTGCTGGGCCTTCCCACAAGTAAAGGGAGTGCCCAACACATTGGCTTCTGCAGGATCGTTGCAATGCAGAATATTTTCAAATAATAATAATAATATGAGGAGTACATTATTGTAAATAGTTACATAGCAGTTGATGCATTTCCAACATGCTAATTGTTATAAACATATAAGTTACAGTAAATGTCATTTCAGGAAAAGAAATTGACTCATTTTCATTTAGTTAAAATGGCTTGAAACATGCTGAAGCAATATTAATTTTCTATGTTGAGTACAAAAACATAATAGTATTTTTTTTCATTGTATCTAACCTGGCTTATTAAAGCAGCTCCTTTGTTGTTCTCTCTGCCTGCAGTATCTCTGTTGAATTGTGTACCCCAAAACGTGTTGGAGCCCTAACTGCTTCTGTGCCTTAGAATGTGAGTGTATTTAGAAAATTTTGTTTTGTTTTGGTTTTTGCTTTTTTTTTTTTTAACTCACCAAAAGCCACAGTGTTTATTATCTGTTATTGGTAAAGGTTGCCCTCTCTAACATAATAGTATTTTGTGAGAAGGTACTCATTGTTCTATTCATTGATGCCTATTCTGCATCACTCACAGCACTGCTCCATTGAAGTTTAGAATTAGATATAACAGTGAGGCTGTTCTTATACTTGTGGCATCTGAATAAAATAAATTCAGAGGTGTAAGTGCTTAGTGTGAGGAAACACAGGAGCTCCCTGATGTCTATGATGCCTAGAATCTGGATGCTCTAGAGTCATTCACAGTTATACCTTGCACTGCCCACCTTCCCTTTATTAAGGTGAAATACACATACTATAATTAATATAATAAATTTGGAATAATAGAATTCTATATCTTGTATTGACAGTATTCTTACATCTATATATTTAATTAAAATAAAGTTTGAGAACCATTTAAATGTGTCAGCATCAATGAAAATATGTTTTTTTATCATAAACACTAAAAATAAATACAAAAATGCTGAAATGAAAATTATATAATAGAGATTCATAGAAATAGTTTTATAATATACCATTGATATCCTTGAGACTTGAAAATATTTTGTAATTTCCATGCACAAACTGAGCTTCAGAGCTTCTTGCTCATGAGTTTTATTCCATAGACCCCTGTTTAGCTCACTTGCTTTAAATATCCTATGAACAAAGGAAGACAAAAATAAGTTTAAATCTTTTCTTCAATGTGTTTAGTAACAATTTTACCAGGAAAAATACTCCTGGGACCAAATTTTATTGTTTATTTTAACATTATCTTGTTTATATTTTTGGAGTGGTATACCATCTCTATAGAATTAAATGGAAAGCATATCTCCATAAAGTTATTTTCACATTGTGTCTGATCAGCATGCACTGCTTTTATGTTGAAGGTTAATTCACAAACCTGTAGACCCTTTTCATAATTTTTAAAAATTAAAAAATTTATGTTATTGCCACAGAGCCATTATTCAAAATGACAGGATCCAATTATACATGTCATAAATGTCTGTAATGTACTTTGATCATTTAAGGCCCTTTGATCTCTTTTATTCATGATTCTGTTGCCTTCCTCTTCACAAATAATACCAATTGTGTTTCCATGCCTTTTTTAAAATACAGATTCTACATACAGTGTTTCCTGAAATGACTATGTGACTGTTGGATGAAGGCCACATGGCACGTCTATCAATTTATTTTCCACGTGACACACTTCATCCATTAAGGCCTCATCTCCTAATCTTTCCCAAACACTTACCCAACTGGAGTCCAAGAATTCAAGAAGTTGAGCCTATGGGGGATGTTCCTCACTGATACCACAACAACACTGTTTAGCACAGTCAGAAAAAAAAATGATTTCACAGTCAGAAAAAAAAAAGAAAAAAGAAGAAGGAGAAAACACCTCGTTTGTTACCCAGACACCTCCCTTGACTAGTTATTTAATTTCTTCATTCATAAAGTCAAATATTAAAGAAATAATATGTGAAAAGTGATCTGAATGCTTTCAGATACAATAAAATCTGAGTGGTTAATATTGTCTTAGAATATGGCAATCCCATGTTTCCTAACAGCATCTAAACAGCCTTCTTGGCTCCATTTTTAGTCTCTCTCTGTCTCTCTCTGTCTCTGTCTCTCTCTGTCTCTGTCTCTCTGTCTCTCTCTGTCTCTCTCTGTCTCTCTCTCTCTCTCTCTCCCTCTCTCTCTTAGCATTGGAAGACAACACAAAATGATTTTGATCCAATGTTTTTGGTCAAATACATGGGAGGTAAATGTTATTTAACCATCACCTTATGAATTGTGTTCTGGTAATATTTTACACCGTTTCTGTAATTTGAAATAATTAGGCAATATTTAAAATCTTCATGTTAAGAGATTTTCAACATGACCCACTCCTGATGTGCAATAATTTTGTTTTGGTTATATTTGTGCTTTTTTCCAATCATATCTCTAGGGAAAATATATATGTAATTGAGATTTTCAGACAATTTTAAAATCAACATTTGAAATAAAAAAGAAAAAAATTCTCCTAACTGGGATATAGATACTCTAAGTTTTGCTGGGGTTTTAACTGAGGGCTGTTGTTGAAATTCTCAGCCTGCCACAGGTCATCAGAACATGATACGTCTTTAGCAAAGACAGATGTCTAGTTGACCTTCTGCACTAAGTGCTGACCCACGTCGGGCCCCCATTTGCCAACAACTTGATGTTCACATGGAAGAGCAGTGATAACTGTCAATACGCTGCCAGCTTTCCTGTTATGTAGACACATTCATGATTAGCTTATAACCTTGATACACCAAGGTATGAAATCAGTGTATTAGGACTTGGGATATCCTTTGACCTTAGCATGCCCAGTTCTGACTATTCCACATTTACTCAGTGATTATTCTTCAGTGAAGTCCACATGTATGTATTTAAATATATACAAATATTCATATACTTAAATAGTGTTCCTTCTTGCTTGAGACTGAATGTGTCTCAATGAAACAAACATCTATATTATCAAGGTAATGCTAGAATAGAATTATGAACTTATTAATTTAGTCAATTCAGTTCAGTTGAAATTTTATTCTTTCTACAAAAGAAAGTATCAAACAAAAGAATTGTTCTTTGTCTCAGAGAAGCTTGGATTTTTGTTTGCCGTCATGATCTAGAATACATAGAAAAGCCCGACTTTTACAGTTATGCTCATTAAACACATTGTCCTGTTTTTTTTATTCCTAATTACATTTTTCTTCTTTCACTATTCATGCTTTATTCTTCACAACTCCCAGTTACATGGCCTTTGCCAATTCATTAACTCTTAAAAGATTCATATTCTTCTTTTATAAAAGAGAAAAAATATCAGTACTTAAAGACTATTTTGAGGAAGAATAAGATGATTACAAAACACTGCTCTCCGGTACTGATAAATAAGTACTAGTAATCAGGATAATAATTGTGGTTATCTAAAAAATACTTATCAAAATGATACAATTGCAATAGTAGTTTTATGGTAGTTCATTTAACTTCACTGTAATAGAGTTCAGAATGAAGATCACATATAATTACAGCCACAATAAAATAGAATCTTCATATTAGATTAAAGAGAAGAAATTAAGTCTGTAATACTACTAATTTTACAGATAAAGATGGTAGTATCTAGAAGGCTGTGAAATTTGCCTGTTAAGTGAGAACTTAGTTCTTTCTATGTCACTCTGTATTACAATAACTGACATTTATTGCTTATACTAATTGTAAGCAATAAATGGAAAGCATCAATATTATTTCATTGCTTTCACAGAAATCCTACAATGCAAGGATGTTCTTTGTACTGACACTATTTCTCTACAAGGGAATGGTTTCTGCTGTTCTTGGTTTCATAGTCTGGGCGTGAAGATTGGTAATCGTATCTCATACCCAAACGCGCAATCATCTAGGTACTTGTGAACTTACCCATATCTTTCATCTAAAAATAAGTTTCTGTCTGTTTGTAGCTAAAGCTGCAGCTTGTATTATCTGTGGCTCCAGCACTTTCTTCTGTTTCTCTCCTTATTGTCTGCAGATATGGATTATGTCCTTGGCAGGGGGAAGGATGGACTTGGACATCACCATGTCAGTAAAATAAGCCATTCTCCCAAAGACAAGTGTTAATGCTGTTTCTCACATGCATGGAATCCAGGGTAAAATAAAACATCATCCTTCAAGATCTGATAGTTCATTAGGAAGGCACAGGCCACTTTCATGACTGACTGTTAACAGGTTCAGTCTTGTGCAGGCCAAGTGTAAGAAGCCAGACCATGGGGATTTCAGACACACACACCTCTCTCTCTCTCTCTCTCTCTCTCTCTCTCTCTCTCTCTCTCTCTCTCTCTCTCTCTCTCTCTCTCTCTCACACACACACACACACACACACACACACACACACACACACAATTGGAAAAGGACCTATAAGGAAGGGAAAAGAGTTTACAGTGATGAGCTGAAGGTAAGAGAGGGTGAGGACAAGAGAGAGCACTCAGAATGCATTATACAAATGTATGTGAAGTGTGAATTTATTTAGTCTTAACAATAAAAACCCAGAGTCAGATATTAAGGGTGAAAGCTGAAAGATCATAGAAACAGAGCAGCCAGCCACCAGAAAACTTTTACCTTTACAAAATCTCAGACCAAATGGGAAAATCCTATCTCTGTGAATCCTCAGACTGAATGGGGCCTAGAGATTCTGTCTCCAACCGCCTTATATTCCTGTTTCTACCTTCCTAGTGCTGGGATTAAAGGCAACTACCATCACAGCATGGTTCTAAGTTTCTCTTTTAGACTGGTTCAATCTCCTGTAGCCCAGGGTGACCTTGAACTCCTGATCTTCCTTCTTCCTCCTCCCAAGTGCTGGGATTAAAGGTGTGTGCCACCACTGCCTGGCCTCTATGATTAACTAGTGGCTAGCTCTGCCCTCTGATCTCCAGGCAAGCTTAATTTGTCAGAACACGAACAAAATAACATACAACATATATGAAATTGCCAAAGTACAATTTTAATTACTAATAAAAATAAAACTAAAAGTGGTAACTGTTGGGATCACAGAGGTCCAGGCATTCACAGATAAGCACTAAGGAAATTAGGAATGCTAAACACGCAGGGTTGTCTCTTCAAAGGAAGTGAGGTATAACATGTTTTCCACCCAGAAGGCTGGGAATAGAGGTAGTTAACAGCCTAGAACAGTGGTTCTCAACCTTCTTAATGCTGTGACCCTTTAATGCAATTCTTAATGTTGTGGTGACTCCCACCATAAAATTATTGCTACTTTGTAACTGTAATTTTACTACTGTTATAAATTGTCATGTTAATATCAGTTTTTGTCTGATGGTCCTGAGCAACCCCTGTGGAAGGGTCTTTTGACCCTCAAAGGGATTGTCATCCACAGGTTGGGAACCACTGGCCTAGATCTCTGTGCTATCTGTAGGGTCAGACCACACCAGATCTTTCAAGAGCCCACAAGCCAGACTAAAGGTGCTTAGCAACCTCTACACTATCTGTAAGACCAAGACCATACCAGATCCTCCCCTAGGCTCTTTAAATAACACATGTACTTTATCTATAGAACCTATCACTTATTATCCCTAACCACTTCTGGAGTCACATGACCTCAAATGAGCTGTTAGAAGTCAGGCAAAATGCTTCAAAATGCTTAGTCACTCCAGGGCCTTCCGTCCTACATAATCCATACACAGCGTGAATCTACATGAAGAGTGATCATGTAATCTATGGGCATGTGTGGCATAGCTAGTTAAGCCCATGTATGCATGTGCAAGGTGACTTATAAAAGCAGGCTTTACTCGATACCCGCTCCTGCTCTCTCCTTCTCACCAAAGGTATTGTGCACCATCTCTCTCCCTGTCCCCATACACACACTTTCCTTTTTGGTAAGTCTACCCACCTCCACTCTTTCTCTTCCCTAATGAGAACTCTTATAGTGTGTTTTGTACCTCATGTTTTCTCATGCCCAGTAAATAAGGACTACAAACAAATAATACTGTCTTCATGGAAGAAATGACATGTACTTTGGATAGAGTTTTGATGTAATTATGCCTTATTGTGCACATAGGATTGTGTTAGATGAGGAAATGTTCTTTCAAATTGTACTGTACTTAAATATGCCTAAAATAAACTACCCAGTGTCAGACTTTAGAAGTTTGCACCCATACAGACTACTGAGTTGTGATGAACCAGATTTCCTTCTTGCCTCACATGGATCATTATCTGATGGCTCTGGGGCTAGCAAAGACCCTCACAGGCAAAAATCACTAAAAGACCTGTTATTTTATAAGGTTTTTGCATATAAATTTGGAAGAGAAAGGAATGATTAATGAATGGCAAATTAGGAAGAATATTGTGACTCAAATGATGTGTGTCTTAGTCACTGTTATATTGCTGTTGACACAATGCCCCAACAACTCCTATAAAATTAAAAGGTTTAATTGGGGTTTGCTTACAGTTTTAAAGGCTTAGTTCATTATCATCATTATAGGGAGCATGGCTGCAGGCATGCTGCTGGAGAAGTGGTTGAGAGCTACATCATGATCCACAGGAGAGAGAGAGAGAGAGAGAGAGAGAGAGAGAGAGAGAGAGAGAGAGAAGGGCATAGAGTCTGGCATGGGCTTTTGAAACCTTAAAGCCCAACCTCAGTGGCATGCTTCCTCCAACAAGGCCACACCTCTTAATATCTTTAAACTTACCAAAGAGTTCTACTCCCTGGTGACTAAGCTTTCAAGGGTGAGCCTGTAAGTCCCTCAGCAACAGAATGGATGAACTTGCTAGTTCAATCAGGCAAGCAAGTGAAAAGCAAGAGTAACTTCTTTCATATAAGCCTTCTTTCATAAGACTTTTATATGGGCTGCAACCAGAAGGTGTGGCCCAGGTTTAGGCTGGGTTTCCCTATCTCAAGTGATCCAATCAAGAAAACCTCATTAGAGGCTTGCTCATCTTATTAGATTTTAGTTGATACTAGATATATTCAAGATGACAAGTAAGATTACCTGCCAGAGCGTCATAGAAAACTCTAAAACAAAGAATTTAAGAAAGATTTAAAATATATTAAGCAGCTGAACTGACAAGATCACTCAGTGGGTAATAGCACTTGCTGCCAAACCTGACGGCTGGTGTTGGATCCCCAGAATCCAAGTGGTGGGAAGAGAGAATCAACTCCCACAGGTTGTCCTGTGACCTTCACACATGGACTGTGGGACTCCCATGGATGCATACAAAAACACATGCATAAACACAGAAATAAATTAATATGCAAAAATGTAAGTGATTTAAAAGAGTACTTAAGAAATTAGAAAGGAATATTTGATTCTCAATATTACTATAAGACCCAATTTAAGTTTCTGAGTTAATTTTTAGTTTTAAGAAGATATCCATAAGAATATTACTATAGTGCTATTTGAAAACACCTAATTGTAAAATTTTTATTAAAAACATCTGTGCAAGAGTAGCTAGGGAAATGAAATAGGAGCAGAACCAATAGCAAGAAAAGTAATAAAGAAGGACTAAGTCAGCAAATTCTAACATAAATAATAAACAATCAACAATTAAATCATGACTTCAGAACAACTATTAGGTGAAGTAACATTCCAAAAATAATACCCAAATACAAAATGCATTTGAATATGAAAGAAGGGGTTTCAGAGACCTTCCTTGTGTAAATGAGCCACTGTGCAAAGAAAGCAAAGCTGAGCATGGGTGTGCTTTAAAGGTTAGATTTTACAATATACTGTAACAATAAAATTATACATTGTAAGTCAATATAGATAGATAGAAAATGTGAGTATTGTGAAATAAATTAAAAAAAAAACCTCTAAAGCTTATAAATATCAAAGTCACTATCCTTGTTAGGGCTTCTATTCTTATGATGAAACACCACAGTCAATAGCAAATGGGGAGCAAATTGTTTTTTTGGTGTATGCTTCTATATTTCACTGTTCATCAGAAAAGGATAACAGGACAGGGACTCAAACAGGGCAGGAACAAGAGCTGATGCAGAGGCCATGGGAATATACTGCTTTCTGGCTTTCTCCTTGTGGCTTGCTCAGTCTGCTTTCTTATAGAAATGAAGATCACTAGCTCAGAGGTTCCCCCATCCACAATGGGCTGGGCTTTCCTACATCAGTCCCTACTTGAGAAAAATGCCTTACAAGTTTTCCTACAGCTAGATCTTATAAAGGCATTTTTCTCAGTTGAGGCTCCCTCCTCTCTAATGGTCTAGTTTGTGTTAAGTTGACATAAAAACTAGCCACCACAGTCACCTAAGACCAATGCATATTCAAACTGCTCTTCAGATCTATTTCTCAGATACACAATTTGCAAGTATCAAGATATTTAATGATGCACTATTTTGACTAAGTTGTAAAGGAAAATTGTTTTATGGTATTATTCACAAACTAGTTTAGTTTTTATTGAGTTTTAGAAATGTTCTTCCAATTTATAAGCATATTCTTTCAGTCAGTATTTCCTGAAATACTGATGTGTTTGAAATGAAGTATTTCCAAAGACTTTACACCCTTATTAATAATAGAAAAGTGTAGCCAGAAGGTTTCTCCAGTCCTGCCTGGCCCCGTGATCTCACTGCTGCTTATAAAATAATCATCCAGAGGCTTATATTAATTACCAATTGAATGTCCTATGGCAGGCTAGCTCTTATAACTTAACTCATTTCTATTAATCTATAATAGAATTTCTATAATCTATAATTGCCACGTCACTGTGGCATTACTCATCTGCTGGCATCTTGCTACTCCTTTGGTGGTGGCTGGCATCTCTCCAGACTCTGCTTTTCTCATTCCTGTCTCTTTCCTTGAATTTCCTGCCTGCCTTTAAGCTACCTTGCCATAGGCCAAAACAGCTTATTTATTAACCAATGGGAACAACATATATTCACAGCATACAGAAAGACATCCCCAAGCAGAAAAGTATTTAGAGAAATATTTCCAAGCACTTAACTGCCCATCAGTAAATGACTACTTGATTAAATTATGATACAAGCATTAGTGAAATAAAAGCAAGTGAACTTTTATCAAAATAGTGTGGTACTAACTGTAGTGGTTTGAATAGGAGTGGCCCCTTTGGTTCATATATTTGAATGTTTGGTCATCAGAGACTAAGGTACTACTTGAGGACTAGGAGGTCTGGACTTGTTGGGATAGGTGTAGTCTTGTTGGATGAAGTGTATCACTTGGGATGGTCTTTTAGGTCTCAAAAGCCCAAGCCAGGCCCAGTGGCTCTCTCTTCCTGCTGCCTGTGGATCTGGTTGTAAAACTCTCATCTACCATGTCTGCCTGTGTGCTGCCATGAGGATAATGAACTAAGCTTCTGAAACTGTAAGCAAGCCCCAATTAAATGTTTTCCTTTATAAGAATTGCCATGGTCATGGAGTCTCTTCACAGCAATAAAACACTAAAACAGAAGTTGGTACCAGGAGTGAGGTATTGTTGTCACAGGCTTGACCATACTGCTTATTAGCAGAATGTGGACTTTGGGACTTCAAATTAAAAAAGCGTTTGAACTGTGAAGCAAGACTTAATGGGCCATATTAGTAGGAGCATGGAAGACTGGTGCTGAGATCAATGTAGATTATGAAGGCCTGGCTTGAGAAGTTTCAAAGGAGAAGAATATTAGTAAGTATTCCAGAGACTGGTCTTATGATAATTTGGCAAAGATGTAGCTGCTTTTTGCCTTTGTCCAAAAAATCGGCCTGAGGCTAAATTGAAAAGTTTTGAATGAATGACATTGGCAGATATTTCAAGATAGCTTAGTACTGACTTTCATGTGGTTATTAGTGATCAGTATTATGTAGAACTATAATGAAAAGGAGCAAGCTGAGCAAGGAAAACCACAAAATGTATAGCTTTATGAAAAATGGAACACAGGAAGTATAATGTAACTAAGTCCAGTGCTAACAGAAATAAAAAGTTTAAAAAAAGTCTGATGTTAAATGGAATAAAGGGAGTGGTGACCTCAGGTCAAGATATCACCCAGCTAAGCTTCCAACTTGTGAAACAGGATTAACAAAAAGATTAAGCTGTAAAGGAAACCTTAAAAACAGAAAGCTGATGAAGATGTAATTGAACAAGGGGGCAATGTTCTAGCTCCAGCAAGCAGGAGAACTTGGGAGCTCCAACCACATAATTCACACTTTACAGTCAAAGATAAAAGAAAGGTGTTGTGAAATCTCTGTCCTTAGCTAAGGAAAGCCACCGAGGCCAGGTATGTGTCAGGGATGTCCCCTGCATGAAGTTTCAGAGAGGCCATTGCATGACTGTGACGGTGAAGTCTGGATTGTGTTGGAGACCCAAGATTTTGGAAATGCCAGTAATGGGAAACCTTCCAATGAGAACTGCTAACAGGGTGTAGAAACAGCTTGAGAGAGAAGTGTGTTGCAGTTAACAAAGCTGAAAGGGATCGAAGCTCTAACGAATGCTTTGACATCACCAACTGAAATGCTGAGTTTAGGTTTGCCTTGCTGTTTTTCACTCTTGCTTTGGTCCAGTATTTCCTCACTATGCTCCCTTCCCTCCCTTTTGGAATGGTAATGTATGTTCTGTGCTGCTGTATGTTGGATGTATTTTTATCTGATTTTATATTTTGATATATATAATACAGGGGGTTTCAGTTAAGATATTGATTTGAGTCTTAAAAGAGACTTTGAACTCTGGACTTTAATCAGTGTTAAGACTGTGATAGAGTATGTGGACATTTAAAGTTGGACTGAATGCATTTTTGCATTATGATATAGTTATAAACCTATGGGGATCAGGGAGTAGAATGTGGTGTATTGAATAAGGATGACCCCATAGGCTCATATGTTTGAATGCTCAGTCATCAAGGAATGTCACTGCCTGGGAGGGATTAGGAGATGTGGCCTTGTTAGAGTAGGTGTGGCCTTGTTGGAGAAAGTGTGTCATTGGGCATGCATTTTGAAGTTTCAAGGAGCCAAGGCAGGCCCAGTATCTCTCTCTCCTGATGCCTGTGGATCCAGATGTAGATCTCTCAGCTACTTCTTTAGCACCTTGTCTGCCTGCATGCTTCAGTGTGTCTTGCCGTGATGAGAATGGACTAAACATCTGAAACTGTAAGTGAGCCTCAATTAAATACTATCTTTTATTAGAGTTTCCATGGTCAAGGTGTCCCTTCACAGCCATAGAACCCTGACTAAGACAGACACCTAATCTCTGTATTTTCATTAACAAATTGATTGACAAAAGAGCACAAAGGGGTATCTGGAGGGGATGGAGGGAGGAAAGAGAAAGGGTAAGTGGTGAAATTATATTAAAATCTGAAAATTTAATTGACATAATTAAAAGGAGAAGTTCAGAGTATTGTTTACCTGTAGTTGTCAGATACAGTAATATCTATTAGATTATAGAGCATAAGATCCAATGTCAGTATTAGTTGACACTTCTAGTTAAATTGAATAATCTCAAGGGGAACTTTTTAAACAGGAAAGGCTAATTGCATTTGCAGTGATATATGAGACCAAGGTGACATTCAAAATTCTGGATGAAAAAATAATATTGAGACATAAAAAGAATACTCAAATGTGATAATATAAATTTCCCCATTAAAGAGTTATAAAAGCATATATTATCATTGAAGTATTTTAATGAGTAAAAATTTAAGTACCTTTTTTTACTGAATTATAATATTTCCTTAAAGTAATATTTACTTCTCATGAAAATAGTCTATTTCCCCTTTACGACAGAAAAATAGTCTTTGATATTTTTACTACACACTGAAAATTTTATTTTTTAAAGTTTAGAGTCATGCTGTATATTTTATGATTATTCAAAACATTAAGCCAATTTCTCTACTTTTTATGAAAATTGTTGCAAACACAATTTACAGTAAATATAGTTTAGATATATTGCCAGAAATTCAGTGTTCGTAATGGTATCCTCAAGTGTCTGTTAATAGTATTTGGAAGTGATAACTTTTGGAGGTGATTGCTATTGTAAAGTTGTGAGGATGAGATTCTTTAGTGACCTGATTGCTTTTTAAAATGAGAAAAGCTCCAGATGTACTATTTGTACTAACTCACCAGGCAGCATCCTTTGTTGTTTTATTACAGCCAAAGAATGGGAATCATAGGCTCCAGAGTGAACTAAGTTGAAGTTTACATTACCCAACCTCTTTTATTTATTATTAATACATTAACAAGTGGACTAAGAAAATCGCTCTGTTTAATGCTAATCATATTCCTTTAGAACATGTAACTTATTCTGGACAGAATATGTGTAACTGTTTAGATATCAAATCTAAAATTTAGGAATCAAAAATTATAAGAAAGTTGATTTATAGAAAATTACAGAACTGTCAATCATTTTTAATATCTTAAAAGGCTGAAGGGAGTGTTCATACTGTATCTTTTTTGTTGTTTTAAAATACAGGTCGTCATGATACTAGGTTGTATTCCAGATACTCAAGGGTCTAAGAAAAGAGAAAAACTTGAACTGAGAAGTCCAAGATCATAATAGACAATAGTATATCAAAACAATTATTTTGTTTTGATATACTAAATCAAAACAAAATAATTGTAACTCTTAACTTGATTTTCTACAGTTTGAAAATTTAAAATACTTTCAAATATGGATATAGATGTAGAAAACAATCCCTCTCTTAGAGAATTCTCCAGTTGACATTAGATCAAATCAAATGTATTACCTATTCTTTATGTTCTGCTTGCAGTTCTGAAGAACAACTTGATATTGTGCTAGATTTCAATGTCTGAGGGTAAACAGAAGCTCCCTGAAATAGTTTAGGCTTTGTTCCTCTAGTCCCAGAACACACGTGGCATCTTAAAAGAGAAAAAAA
>CABHPR010148939.1:1961-13717 GCA_902168415.1 Peromyscus melanophrys | reverse complement strand
TGATTAAATCGCCATATCTTAGAAATATATTCTTTAGATGAAGGGGGGAAAAGTTCTGCACATTGCAAATGACTATTGGTATAACTTGCCAAACTTGAAGGGCAGTCAACTGTGGAATCTTTTCAGCTAAAATAATGATGCCTTTTTAGATGCATTCAAATCCTAGAGATGTAAAAGTCCTTACAGAACTTGAAGCATGTCTCCCTTCCTTGTTTTCCCTGGGAGTTCAGGAATCCACAGAAATAAATTCTAGTGAGTGTGAAGTAAATTGCTGTAACTTACTCTATATAAATACACAAACAAAGCAAGTCCAAATCATTCCCAAATTAGGCATTGTATGATTAAAAAAATCTTTTTATAACACCACTTACACCATCAGTCTTGGATTTTCATTTAAGATAATTAGCCATTATAATAAGATACATGTCTGAGGAAATCGTTGCCTGCCAATTATGTGCATGGTCTACTATTTCAAAACTTGCAAAACAAAAAAAAAACCTGTAACACATTATTTGTGCAGTGTCCATCTAGCCACTACCATTCTTGCAGAGGATCATAGTTGTCAAAGTCATCTAGATATGATTCCTTCTCCAAGGAGCAATATCCAGAGAAAAAAATAAGATTAAAAAGAAATCATTGTTTTAAGAAATGGAAATTCTCTTAGTTTATCAATAAACATTTTTATATATGTATAAGATATTCTACTGTCAAATAAACACAATTAACAGATAGTGAAATAATTTTTTACAAAGAAAGATTTGCCTTCAGAGTGACAGATGATAGATGTTTTCTGAAAAGCACATTTTGCACACAAGCAGTGAGGAAATCTTCTGAGGGAAGTGCTGCTATATTGCTATATTTAAACAGGGAAAATGATATACAGAGTCTTCGCAAGATGATTGAGAATATTCCAATAAAAAAGCTTACTATATGTATAGAAAGAGTTGTAACAGGCAGAAAAATGTCAGCAAAATTGTCATCATCATAGACTTTTTCAGAGTGAAGATGGGGAATACAGAGAAAGTTGGAGAAAGTTTTCCATATTAAAGAGACTGGTTTTCACAAAGTCACCAAATGGGCAGATCATTAAACACATTCTATGTACTGGCAACACTCACTTTCAGAACAAAGGAAAGCTTTGCCATCCCTCTGAGGCTCAAATCTGGCAGCAGTTTTTGTCAAATTCCCATGGTCTGAGGCATTGTCATGGGATTAGCAGTGTAAGCACTACACATGCACTTAGGACTTCATCTGCTCTTTGCACAATGGATACCCACACTGGAAGAACAAAACTAATGCCTAGCTCAAACACATAAAACTTTTTCTTTGACATTTGCTCTGATATTTGACAAAAAATAAAGGGAAATATATATGAATATTATGTGTTTATGTAAGGGACACAAAAGCATAAATAGTTTCATATGTATAACTTTATTTGTTTTACTAACTGTGGAAGGACATATGTAGCTTATACACACATACTTGTACTTATACACTCAACATATATGTATGTACATAACTAGAAAGAACTTTCAGAATTACATTAATCTAGTATGAGGAAACAAGCAGATACCTTCAAATTAGAGGATTATAAATCTTTGGACCACCACGTTGATTTTGCCTTTTTTGCATACCCATGATAACATTTTTGTTCAGAAAACACCGGAGATGACAGGAGGGTCAGAATGTTTACATACTCTTCAACATGGAGTAACAGTCAGATTGGACCAGCACAACACTTTTTCTGCATGCTTATTGATATGCTACTCCTAAAACTGCAGTTTCTCTGAACAATTGAAAGAAATTATGTCCCCAACTAGCAGTAAAAGCTTACACAGTGAATGACAAAATAGCAGACTGAAAATTAATAGCACGGAGGTTATTATTCTCCTCATACATTTATTGTGCTAAAAATGCATGTCACCATGCTGATTTTAAAAATGTTCATTTTTGAAAGAATATCAATATTATAATCTAGGGTGCTAAATACATATATGAAAATGAAGGTATTCATTTAAAAGCAAAAATCACTATAATTATATTTTATGGTGGAAAAAATCTCTGATTAGTAATTTTTTTTACAATACTATTCCTTTACAAAAGTAAGAAAAGATGGTTTTATATTAAACTAAAAATTTAAATATCTAGTAATTAAGTAACAAAAAAGTAATAGCCCTATGTAGCAAAAAAAAACAGCCTTGGAACAATTTTTTTTGTATAACATTTCCTCTGTTAAATAAAAATTAGAGAACTACACTTAGAATTTTAGGATACTAAATTGGTTAAAGTTAACTCAATTACTTTGAAAAAGTTTATTAAATGTGTTTGTTACCTGAAATCATTCAAAGCTGCAACACCTGTACTCAATGAACAACTGTTTTGAACTTCATTTAGCCCCTCAATCATGAAATAATATGTTCTACTTCATTCAAATAATCTAAATTGTACATGATATTTAAGCCTCCTCAGGAAAAGCACATTTTTTTATCTCTACTATGAACTTTTTTTAATCTGGGAAAAATAGTCATATAATAAATTTTATTTGAATAATCTGAGGAATACACACATTCAAAATGATTTTTAAGGATCCACTTTACTGTATACCCAATGCAAAATGATATAAGCCATGAAATCATATACATACAAACAGCAAAATGGACTCAACAGCTTGTGTTTACACACTTGTACATGCACACACACTCACATCTATATATATAAATATCAATGAAAGAGGGAGGAGGAAAGGGAATGAAAGAAGGGATGTAATTTTATTTTAATTATAAATGTATTGAAATGAACGAAAAAGAAGCATAGGTAGACTACATTTTATGTTATTGTGTGGCATTAAAATGAAAAGACATTAATGACATATGGTTTAGTACAGTATGGCAATTAATCACGATGCTTTGGAAAAAATATAATAAAGACACTCAAAATGAGAAACAAAAGCTTCAATAATGTATTTTTAATGTTGACATGCCTTAGTGTAAAGCAATTCTGTACATTTTACTTTAAATATGTAATAAATTTGAATATTTTATATATTGAGTAAAAGACTAAAAGCATTAAAATTTATTTGATTTGCAATCTTCCTATTGCTTTCCTAATTTTCCCTGACAGAATATATTGTACTGGACAGTCTGTCTTTATATCTAGAAGGTTAAAAAGTTAGAGACCAAATCATGAATATTTTTGGTGTCCTGTAGGGGGTTTATTTTTCCAATAATCCCAGAAATACATGGATTAGTAATTTTACACACATACACACACATGCAAATATATACATATGTACATCTATATCAAAGAAATAACTATTTTCAAATGTATTTCATTTATATTCTTAATAGTAAAGAAAATATCCAAATTGCTATTGATTAATTAATAATGAAAATGTTAAGAATATATATAATGTATAAAACTAATCAGCTTTTCTTGGACTCAGTCATTAATGACCCTGTTTTGCACAAATAAAGTATTTACAGAAATAAATCCCAAAGGTAAAAGAGAAAAATTCTAAAAGGAAAATATCTGAAGAAAACATTACAACTTGAGATTTTGATGGGATGTTTTTGGACATAATATTTTATAATTTTACAGGTAAAAAGAAAACAAGGTAGGGAGGAACTGGGATGAGGGTGGGAAAACAGTAATCATGATATATTATTTGAGAAAAAAATACTATTTTCAATGAAAAGAAACAAAACAAACAAGAAGTTCAGTCATGCTCTGGTTTAATTGAGAAGAGATTGATTGCATTTGAAATGAACAGTTTTTACATGTAAGATGGCAATCACTATGGCTGTGAAGGCACCTTTCTCTTTTGTTTTAAAAGTTGGATGGAACTAGAAAATATCATCTTGAGTGAGGTAACACAGACTCAGAAGGACAAACATGGTATGTACTCACTCATAAGTAGATACTAGATGTAAAGCAAAGGAGAACCAGACTACAACCCACAGCTCCAGAGAAGCTAGCTAATAAGGAGGACCCTAAGAGGGATACATGGATTGCCCTAGGAAGGGGAAATAGATGAGATCTCCATAAAAATTGGGGGGTAAGGGGAGCCAATAGAGGGTAGGGGATGGGGTATGAGAACAAAAGGGAATGGGATGGTCTAGCTGGGGGAGGAACAGAGTGGGAGAGCAATGAAAGAGATAGATACTGTGATAGAGAGAGATATCATGGCGATAGGGAGAAACCAGGTGTCAGGGAAGTTCCCAGGAATACACAATGACCCCAGCTTAGACTACTAGCAATAGTGGAGAGGGTGCCTGAATGGGCTTACCCCAGTAATCAGATCGGTAAATATCCTGTCATCATAAAGCCTTCATCCAGTAACTGATGGAAGCAGATGCAGAGATTCACAGCCAAGTACCAAGCTGAGTTCCAGGAGTTCAGTCAAAGAGAGGGAAGAGGGATTCTATGAGCAAGGGGCATCAAGATCACGATGGGAAAACATACAGAGACAACCAAACCAAACTAGTAGGAACTCGAACTTTAGACCAATAACTGTGGAGCCTCCATAAGACTGAACTAGGCCCTCTGAATAAGCAAGACAGTTGTGTAGCTTGATCTGATTAAGGGGCCCCCTGGAAGTAGTATTAGGATCCATCCTGGGTGCATGAGTTGGATTTTTGGAGCACACTACCTATGGTGGGACACCTTGCACAGCCTTAATGCAGGGGAGAGGCTTGGATCTGCATCTACTGAATGTACCAGGCTCTGCTGACTCCCTATGGGAAGCCTTACCTTGTTGGAGGAGGGAATAGGGGTGGGGTGGGGGGAAGGCTGGGGAGCAGGAGGAAAAAAGAATCTGTGGTTGATATGTAAAATGAATAAAATATTTCTTAATTTTAAAAAAAGAAAAAAAATGAGGCTTGGTACATGGCTCAGCTATACACTGCTTGGTGAGTAAGCATGAGGACCCAAGTTGAATCCTGTAGAAGCACTGAAACTGTTAGGCACAGTCGTGCATGCTTACGATCCTAGTGCTGAGGAAATGATGCCAGAGGATCCTGGGTGCTCACTAGCCAGCCATCTTAGTTGAGTACAAGAGGTTCAAGTTCAGAGAGAGACCAAAAAAGATGAAAAGCAATAGAGAAAATCTCCTGCACTGATCTCTGGCCTCCACATGCATAGACACATTGAACACATATACAAATATGTCAATATACTGATCCACAAAAAGAAAATTAAAAATTGCAAATGCTAAAATATTAACTCTAGTTTTCACAAAAATAAAAGTACAATGAGATAGTATTTAACACATCTTAAAGTGGTTTTTCTTCTAAATTAAAAAGGAAATTAGAAGTAATGTGTGGTGGCAAAGCTGCTTTATAAAGTAGTACACACACACACACACACACACACACACACACACACACACACTCACACACACGCCAGGCGGTGGTGGCGCACGCCTTTAATCCCAGCACTCGGGAGGCAGAGGCAGGCGGATCTCTGTGAGTTCGAGGCCAGCCTGGTCTACAGAGCGACATCCATGAAAGGCACAAAGCTACACAGAGAAAACCTGCCTCGAAAAACCAAACTAAATAAATAAATAAACAAACAAATAAATAAATATAAAAATAAAGTAGTACCCCCAAATTAAAGATGAAATTATCCTAAGATCCAGTCATTCTATATGTCTATACACCCTAAAGCAGCAAAAGGAGGTACTTAGCATTCTTTCAGCCATTTTTACAATTCTATTATCTTTAGTTGTTGATGCGTGCAAACAAGCCAAGGATGCATTAATCTCCGAATGCGTGAACTAAGTGATGGATGTGGCAAGAATTAGTCAGTCTTTTAAAATAAGTGATTACGTCATATATTACAAAATAGGTGATATTGGATGCACCAGACTAAAAGAATCAAGCAAATCATGAAAGGATAATTATTATAGGATTCTAATTTCTTAAGCAGTCCAATTTAGAGACATAGAATGGCTGGTAGTGTAGGAATTTAATGTGTAATGGATATATATGGAGTTCCTGGAAAAAATGAGAAGGTTCCTAAATCAGGTATTAATGATGGCTTCTTAACAAATGAACTATATACACAGAAATAAAGTGATAAATTTTATGTTATATCTCCACAACAGAATATAATTATCAAAGAAGAAACAGAATTGTGAAGTATGACAATTACTTCTCTGATTCTTTTAGATCTTAGAGAATTCTTTATGTTGCTAGAAGTTAGTTGAAGTTGAGACATTCTTTCAACTGTTTTCAATCAAGAACTCGTTTGACTCTCAAATTCCCTTAGAAGGCATGGTATGTGGACTCAGAGAGCATAAAATATGAGTAACATGGAAAGAAGAATCTGTTGGAGCCATTTTCATCAACAAGTGGAAAATGAAATACACACAAGGGAAAAATTGTCATTTTTCTGAAATCACCCAAGCTGTTCCCTGGGTGGTGGTGGCACATGCCTTTAATCCCAGCACTCGGGAAGCAGAGCCAGGCAGATCTCTGAGTTCGAGGCCAGCCTGGTCTACAAAGCGAGATCCAGTTGAGGCACCAAAAACTACACATAGAAACCCCATCTCAAAAAATCAAAAAGAAAAAAAGATAATAAAGACTCAGTGCTCCAAAATGCAGCTAATATTGATATGATTACATAAATATTCACATGTCCTAATGAGACATGTGAAGTTGCCCACAACTTTTGCATTAAATAAGTGTGTATGACATTTTACAATTTCCAGTTTCAAAAAAAAAGATTGAATTGTTTTTAATTGAAAATAAATTCTTCTCTCATAAAATACATCCTGACCACAATTTCCCCTCCCTTCACTCCTTACAACTATACCCTACCTCCCCTCTCCCCCAGATCCTCTCCAATATGATTTCCTCTTTAATAGGCAGTGGGCCTCTAAGAGACAGCTGTTAAACAGGACAAAACAAGGTATCATAAGACAAGGCAAAAGCCCACATATGGAGGCTGGACAAGGGAACCCAATAGGAGGAAGAGAGTCCCAAGAGCAGGCAAAAGAGTCAGCTACACCACTGCCCATAAAAATACCAAGTTAACAGCTGTAACCTATACACAGAGGACCTCATGCATACCCATGCAGGCCTTGTACTTACAGCTTCAGTCTTTGTGAGCTGAAGTGAGATTTTCATAGTTGATTCAGTAGGCCATGTTTTCCTGGTGATCCTTCTGGCTCCTACAATATTTCCTCCCTTATTTTGGTGGGATTTGGGATCCCCTAGGTGAGGGACATGATGGAGACTTCACATCTAGATTATCTCTATGCATAATGTCTGGCTATGATTCTCTGCACCCACTTCTATCCACTGCCTGAGGAAGCCTCTCTGCACAAGGCCCCAATCTATGAGTATAGAAGAATATCATTAAGAATCATTTCATTGGTATTTTCATTTATTTTGCCAGTCATGTTTGCTTTTTACCCTGGGTTATCCAATCTCTGGTTTCTGGCCATCCAGGCAGTGTAGGGCATGGCTTCCTTTCAATAGCATGGACCTCAGCTTAAACCAAACATTATTTGGCCACTCCCACAAGTTATGCACCACTGTTGCCCCAGCACTTCATGCAGGTAGGACAAATTGTAGGTTGGGGGTTTTGTGGCTGGGCTAGTGTTCAGGTTTCTCTATCAGTTGTCTACAGAGTATCTTCTCAAGCCAGAGACTAGAACATAGGGGTGAAGGCTCCATGCAGGCACTAGCTTTGTGGATGTTCTCCTCAGCAATTGTATCCTATTGCCAATTTTCAGAAAACAGTCTTTTGTCCTAGAATCAGGATGGGTTGTTTAGAGATCTCCCATTGGTCAAATCTCAACCAACTGTAACCCATTCCCATCACTGGAAGTCTTGCCTGGCTCTAAAAGATTACCAGTTCATACTCCATACCCTCCATTATGAGGAGACCCTCAGAGATTCCAAGAAATTTCCATTGCAGAAAAAGGTCCAAACAAAAAACATCTTCTTTATCAACTCTAGTTGGCAGAAAAATCAACCAATAAACCAATAATCACAATCTTCATAGTAGCGGATGTACCAACATGTTCACAAGTGTAATTTTCTCTATAGTGCCAGTGAAGTCAACATGATGCACATTTTGAGAAGTCCAAACCACAAACTGCAGAGTTCCTTTGTCTACTGTGCATTATCAATAGTATGGCCCCATATCTTTGCTTTGTATTGGACTATATATATATATATATATATATATATATATATATATACGATTTTCATTTTTGTCTTTCACTCTTATGCTTATTTTATGTATTCATATATAAGAGTAAACCACTTAGGAGGGAAAATGGTTGAATACAATAGAAGACTCAGTATGAAATTGGTAACAGAGCTATAAAAGACAAAAGCAGTGGTACAGACTTGTAATCTCAGCTGCTTTTGTAGCCATGGAATGAGAATTGCAATTTCAAGGCCTGAATGCACAGCCTTTGGAGTGAGCATGAGAAATTTCACGAAATCTTGTCTTAAAAAGTTTTAACATGGCTGAAGATATAACTGCATGGTAAAACCTTTGCCCAGCATTCTTGACAGTCTAAGTTCACCTCAAAGTATGAAAAATAATGTATAAAAAGTAAAAATATTATAAACTCAAATAAACTTTAATATTGTACTCTAATTGCATATTACTACATATGCTGTAGGGAAATCTCACATTTTTCTTAGGAGGCAGAATGACATGCAGGCCTGCGACCTGTCTGCCCCCATCACTTGCTGAATTCCTCAACCTCAAGGAAATGATATTAAAAGTTGAGCTCTTTGGAACATAATTAGTCCACAAGGGCAAAGCCTTGAGGATTGAGTTCAATTTCTACATAAATGATAGTACAGAGAGCAAGAAACATTTTTAATGTCCCAACATGTTCATAATTTCCTAAAGCAAAGATAGCACAATTAATTTTCATGTTTCTAAACTAGCCACCTGGCCCAGTTTTTATTTTGGTTAACTTGTATTTTTAAGTAGCATCCTTCTTAATAACTGCTATGAATCAAAGGAGATATTTCATTGTATGTTGATTTACATGACTAATATTTAATATATACTTTCTAGTAAGGAATCCAAAATAAATAGTAGAAATAATTCTGCTATCAAGGAATTTGTGGTTTATTTAAGGAAACAGTTAAATTAACAAATTACTACATGTGGTGGTTTGATTTGCTTATTTCATATATGTGTATATATATATTTCATACAATATTTACACATGTATGTAATTTAAGAGTTTAGTAATAGTTTAGATTTATTATCTTTTTTACAGAGACCAAAGACAGACGAATGTAGACAGCAGTTAAGAGAATGTAAACCTATTTTTGTTTTACTATTTTTAGGATTTTAACCAAGACATAATATGAATATTGATTCATGTAGGTAATATTCTTAGTAGTAAAATTAGTATCAAATTAAAATGATCTCAGAATTTCCTTAAAAATAAATACCATTAAACCATACTTCAACTCTCCTGTTTTAATTTATGGAGAATAATAATCTCAGTTTTCAGTGAAAATATATTTGAGGAACAAATGTAAAGGAATTTCATAGGTTTCTGTTTCATATATTCAAGGGAAAGACTACCCTAAACTGCTGTACTAACAAACATTAAGGCTCATCAGATTCAAATGAGAGACTCTGTGGCACTATTTTGGAGTCTATCAAAAGTAAAGAATGAGAGAAACATTTAGCAATTTATTCTTTCACTTTTGACTTTGAAAAGCTATAACAAGTTATCATGTTCATCAAGCCTCTAGAACTTTGTTTTGTGTTTTTTTGTGAATGTTATAAAAGCTGTTCCAACAAATTTCGCCTAAATCAATCAAACAAGACCCACATATAGTAGTATAATTAGCAAACATTTGCAGAGTTAGAATATTCCTTTCCTGAAATAGAGAGACAACTTGCTGTTGAATGTAATGGCCAAGTCAATGCAAAAAAAAAAAAAAAAAAAAAGACAAAAAAAAAAAAAAAAAAAAACCCAGAAAAAACCAAAACCAAAAACAAAAACAAAAACAAAAACAAAACATTGTAATTGAAAGTCAATGTGACTTCCAGAAACTGATTTCTTCACTTACTGATGAAGAAATCTTAATTTAGACCAACTTCAACTTCACCTCCCAACAATCACTGTGTCCATTATTAGATTTATAAATCCCATAGCAGTTTGGGAAGTAATTTAAATACTGCAAGTGACCATTTTAAAAATTGATATGTCTTTTGTAGAAAACAATATATAAATCCAACCAAAAAGGCTGTTGATTACTAGTAACGTTTATGCAATTGGTGAATAGGAATACTTTTGATACTGTAGATTATTAATAAGCACATAAAAGTAATTAATGTTTACAATGGCCAGAACATGCTGAAAAAGGTAAGAGCAGAAAGCTATGAAACATATCTGTGTTTGCTGCAGACTGTAGTTTAGGTAGGATTTAACTGCAAATGACTACATAATATTTCCATAACAATAAAATTATTTTTATCATAATACCAATACTGGTTGCATGATTAGTTTATACTGAATTTACATAATAAACTGTGTGTGTGTATGTGTGTGTAGTGTGTGTGTACACATATGTGTGCATGCATATGTGACTATATAAAACTAAGGGTTTTTCTATGTAAGTTATGTCTTTTTTTACTATTTCTTTTATTGAAAAGAGATTTTTTTCATACAGTATATTCTGATTATTATTTATCCTGCCCCAGCTCCTCCATGATCCTCTTCATCCCCACTCTCATTCACATCCACAACTATTCTGTCTCTCCTTAGAAAACAAATCTAGTCTAAATAATAAGAATTAAATAAGATAAAATGAGAAACAGATAATAAACTAAATAAAATAAAACAAAAGAAACAGACCTGAATAGGACAAAACAA
This sequence comes from Peromyscus melanophrys, assembly GCA_902168415.1. Taxonomy (NCBI): domain Eukaryota; kingdom Metazoa; phylum Chordata; class Mammalia; order Rodentia; family Cricetidae; genus Peromyscus; species Peromyscus melanophrys. The sequence continues at coordinate 2,847 of CABHPR010148939.1, read as the reverse complement.
ACAAAAGGAAAAGAGCCTTAGAAGAAGCACACACACACACACACACACACACACACACACACACTCACACACACACACATACACACAAAGAAACCACATAGAGACAGAGACGCTCACATTATTTGCACACACAGGAATCCTATAAAAACAAAACATATATATATTACACACACACACACACACATACACACACACACACACACACACACACACACACACACACACACACAACCTATAAGCTAAAAGATAATTCCCTGACAAAACATTAGGAACCAAGGAACCTTTAAAGACATCATTGTATTGACTTTCTGTTGGACATCTACTGCTGGGCATTAAGAATGGTTTATAAAGCAGTGTGATTCTGTTACAAAAAAAACTAATTTTCACTTGCAAGTGGTTGTCAATTATAGATATCTTCTGGGTTAGGGATGGGGACTTTTGTCCACTTTTTCTCTAAGATACAGGATCCCTTTGAGTTCAGACACATGCAGGGCCTCTACATGGTCTCACAGTCTCTGAGTTCACATGTGTTTCAGTCCTGCTGTGTTTAGAAGAACTTACATCTTAATTTAAATAAAATACCTGAAATCATAAGTGCTATATTTTAGATATGTCTGATATTATAAATAGCATGGGAAGATGTCTTATACGTATTTAAAATATACATCAGTCACAGAAGTCATATTAATTTCTGCCTATATTTATATCTTCTAATATACACCCAGGGCTAAGCTAGGATAGATGTGTATTATGCAGATAAGAAGGAAGCAGAAATCAAACAAGAGTTCTTCACTAGAACAAGAAAGGAAAAATAAATGCACTGGCCAATGGCAGAATGAACCATCATAATGAGCATCTCCATCAAACACACACACACACACACACA